>PVJL010005042.1:0-22422 GCA_004026885.1 Lyroderma lyra
CATAAACAAAACACAAAATATAAAAGCCTGTCAAATAGAATTATTTCAAAAGCAAAATCATAAAAAGCCTTTCAACTTTTTTTATAACAAAAATATTTGCATTGCGACCTGGGTGCATTTTAATATATCTAATCTATTTGATGTGATGTGCGGGGAGAACCTCCCCCTCCCCCTGTAAAAGTCAGAGCTCCTGAAGTCTAGGAAGTGGGGCTAGGTCAGAGAAGACATCTCCTGAGCTAGACCCCAACTCCGCCTCCCCTTGTCCAGCACCCTCTCCCCTTTCTCCACCCCGCGGCGCCCTCTCACCTTTGCGCAGAGGATTCACGTGATACTGCGTGTAGAGTTTCTGGGTTCGTAGCTCTTTGAGGTACAATTCCCGCAATATCTGGTTCTGATGGACCTCATCTGACACCTCCTTGTGCCTTCCGGCCATGGCTCTGGCCTTGCTGGGTTTGGCCGGGATTTCTCTCACCTTGTTCTCGGCGCTTGCGGAGTTCTGGGCCAGGTGCCGTCTCCAGGCAACAGCATGCTACATTACCCTCCTCCGTCGGCCCTCACTCCTGCCCGCCCATAACCCCTCCCAAAATCTGATTCCACGCCCCGCCCCCTTGGGGCGCGGGCGTCCCCTTTCCGCAGCTTCTCGGGACGTAGCGTGGTTACTAGGACCGCCCCTGGATACGGCCTGACCAGTAGTCGCCACCCCCTGGCCGGCCAGGTGGTGATGGACTGATGGTTGAACCTCTCACCTTGGCCAGTCATTTCCTAAAAAGGATTTTGGAAGGATTCCGAAACCTCTCTCACTTCAGGCATTCCCGCGCCGCCGCCCGCCCCGCCCCGCGGCCCCTCGGTCTCTCGCGGCCGCTCCCCGCAGGCCCGGCCCAGCGCCTGGCCTCACTGTGGCTGCATCGCGGCCCAGCGCGCTCGACCTCCTGATGGGCGAGGCCATTCTGAGAGGCCTGCGGTCCATTTTCCGGGAGCCGGGGATGACGGACCACGGCTGTTTAGCGACCGACATCAACAGAAATGGCAGCTTTGCCAACTTTGCCACGTGGATTGGTGTCGCTGGACTTTCAGAGTTACAAATGGCGATGCGCAAGCCAAAGAAGTTGACAGTCTTTTGGACAAAGTAGAAGAAAGAACGAGAGAATTGAGTCAGGGCACTCCTGGTCGGGGGAAGCGACAGATACTGGCCTACTGCTGATTATCGCATAGATGAAGTGGTATACGATCAAGACTCACCTTACTAGAACACTAAAATTCTACACTCGAGGTAATATGGAAATGTTCTCATCCTGAGTGGGGATGTTAATCTGACGGAGAGTGATTGGACCTATAACCAGGCCATCATGGATAGTGGCAAAGAAGATTATATTGGCAAAGACGTACTGATTCTGGGAGGTGGAGATGGTGGGGTCATATTACGTGAAATAGTCAAAATGAAACCAAAGATGGCCATTGTGGTAGAGGCTGACCAAATGATGCTTGATGGATGGAAGAAATACATGCAAAAACTTGTGATGACGTCTTGGACAATCTCACAGGAAACTCCTATCGGATTCTCATAGAAGACTGTATGCCTGTACTGAAGAGGTAGCCAAAGGAGGCAGAGAGTTTATGTGATTAACGATTTGACAGCTGTTCCAATATTCACATCTCCAGAAGATGATTCCACATGGGAGCTTCTCAGACTGATTCTTGACCTCTCAATCAGAGTACTATATAGCAGGATGGGAAATATTTCACACAGGGTTAACGAAGCCCTTTCACTCTATGAAGAACAGCCCTGGCACCTATATTGTCCTGTGAAATTCTTCAAGAAGGTGGTCTGTTTGTTCATACTTGGAGTTGTGGGTATTTAATACTATTTGAAAGAAACCTTAATGATCAACATAACCCTCCTCCCGTGTGCTGCAGATAGCCTTCCTGACCCTGTATGCTGCACATGATATTGAAATGAGTCAGGCAATTGATGATGAATTCCTTCAAGTTTTCTTTTTTTCATTATTATTTAAAATGAACATGGAAAACATATTTTGATGAGCTAATATGCTGTTTTTTTGAAAGTGAGCTTAAGGATAATGAGAGTACAGAACTTCTGGAATATGATTTTATTAACTATTTTCTGTGTGGGCTTTTCTTGTTTTTATTATTTTGTTTTGTTAGACTGAATTTGGCAGAATGAATATTATTATTTTGTTCTGGAGGGAAGTTCTTGATGGTGTGTCTTTTCAAAAATTGACTTAGATATTAAAATTTGGTGGTTTTAAGGAAGAGTTTAAAAAATGAATTAGCAATGCTTTGATTAAAATTACAACAGAGGGAAAAAAAAATGAAAGAAACCTCTCCCACTTTTAGAGCAGACACCCAGAATCAAAACCCTCTGTCTCTCTCACAAAACAGTGGAAGTTTCACATCTAAGAGGACATTCTGGTCCATATCACCCATGTGATAATGCAGACAGAATAAGCCTTTCCTAATCTAAGTAAGTGGGGGATTTTGTGGTTTATTATTAAACAATTTTTATTGTGGCAAAATACACAGAAAATGTACCGTCTGAACCATTCTTAAGTACACTGTGCCTCAGTAGTATTACCACAATTTGTGAGACCAAGCTCCAGAACTTTTTCACACCCACTGAACAATTATTACTGATTTCCTCCTCCCCTCACTTCCTGGTCACCATTTTACTTTTTATGAATGTGACTATATAGATATCTTATATAATATAGTTTGTTTTAAAAGGACCAGAAGTAGCCCTAGCAAAAAGAATCCGCCACCCTGGTTTAGTAAGCACCTCAACACTGACTCCAAAGCCTGTGCTCTTCCCCACTGTCTTTCCTTCTTTCATTCACGTGCTCCTTCATTCATGACACGGTGTTTTCTAGGTGTGTAGGTCTGGGTGACACCTGTTGAGCATATCATTTGTGTGAACATGTCTGTGGTTTCCTGAGCCCAGCAAGCAACTTCATGACTCCTTGCTTTAGTTCCTGCTCCTTGGCCTGGAAGGCTCTTTGTAGAGAACACATACTTGTACCCAGTGTTTATAATGAATTCACATGTAATCTTTCAAAAACCGTTCTGGACTCTATAGCCCCTATTCCAGTTTTTCTTTGTGCCATGCCGTATGCCAAACCTGTAGTTACTGGAATACTGTACTAAATGAATTTATTTATACCTACATAAGTTACTTGAGAATAAGAAATATAGCTGGTCCATTCTATTACGAGTACCTGGCACAATATGGACAGATACAGGTGTTTTCTGGCTGATGTGATGTCTGACCAGTGGCATGATGATTTTCTTCTGCTTACATCATTACATAACCCCTTACATCATTCAGAAACAGATTTTATCACACACTGAACTGGGGAAGTACCTTTGCTGCTTGTCATTGTGAACCATGGGTCCTTTTTCCTAGCAAGGCTCCAATGGTCTCCTGAAATCTTCACTACCTTCCTAAGACTAAAAAAACCCACCATTCTTCTAAGGAGCCACACTGTTAGCTTTGGGACAACTAGCAAGACTGCCTTTATTCCAGCCATATTGATGGTTTTTTTCAGCCTGGGCTCAGTGGTCCCGCAGCCCTCCCTTCCTGCAGGGCTAGTGCTAGGCAAAGTCTCAGAAGGAAGAGGGTCTGGAATCGCCATGGCTTCATCTCTTCACCCCAGCTCCAGGTTTTCACGTTTCGCAGGTGCTCTGATATAGACTCTAAACATAGCACATAGCTCAGCCCAGCCTGGGCTAGCCCAGAGGTTCTCTGGGGCTGCTTCTGTCAACCTTGAGTCATTCCAGGCCACCAGCATGCTTCTGAACTCTGAGACTATGTATTGAGAAATACTGAAAGGCAGAAAAACATAATAAATAGTCTGGACCCTCTAACTTCTCGCTTCTCATCCAGTGTCGGAGATTGCAGATTTTTCTTGAAATTTCTGGGTTACCTCTCAATTAGGATCAGATTCAGAGACCCAGATAACAGGAAAATCAACTAGAAAATATAATAGAAATGAAAATACCATTTGCATTAGCAACAAACTGGACTATGTAGGAATTAACCTAACAAGGAATGCATGAAACTTTTATAAGGGAAAAAAATTACTACTATTTCATAACATACTAACAATCTTAATAATAGATACACATTGCTGGCGAGACAACTATGCAGTAGTTAGAACCACAAACTAGGTGTGCTAAAGCAATATGGACAGACCTTTAAAAACAATGTTGATTGAAAAAAATCTAGAAAAGGCTAAAGTTTATAATATAATACTATTAAAACTACAGACTAACTGTACAATGCTACAAGACCAATTATACATGGTTTAGAGTTACTGTCTATTTGGGTAAGAAGACTGGGGAGACAAAATATAGGGTGGGAAAAAACCACAAGACATCTGAGCTGAGTCCTCCCTAGGGGGCCTGAGATAAGTCAAGTCACAGGCCCCACCCCAAGGGACCTGAAGCCTAATGAGCGTCAGGACTGAGGTCAGCTGGAACCCCTGTCCACGTAGTTATGTACACCAAGACTCTCTCTTGGTGTAGGTAATCTGAAAAAAGGTTTCCCGTGACTTGCAATCATCATTTTTTCCCTGGCAGATTTGTCAGCTCCATCATCATCACTTCTGCTGCCATAGTGCCCTCTGCTGGAGGGTAGGGGAAGCAGGTTAATTCTGTGTTCACTGCACATGAACCAGCCACCTTTCTGGGCCAGGTATCGCAGCTGGTGCTGAGGGCACCACTGAAGAAGACAAACTGTGTCTTGCTGTCATGGGGTTTGCAGCCTACAAGCAGACATTCATTAAAAGCCTCCATGTGGGCATCACTCTCCAGGGGCAGGACTGAAGCACTCCTAACAGAAATACCAGGAAGCACCTTCATGAAGCATGAGCAGGGCAGGCAGAGAGCTTCCTAGAGGCAGAACATGGGTCTCAAACACATTTGAAGCTTCAGAGGCTGTAGCCCCAGCTCAAGCTACTGGGGTAAAAGCACCCAGTGCCTTCCAGGTCTCTCTGCCCAAGTCCATTCCCTCCATATGGCCACCCAAGTGCTTATTCTTCAGTGAATGGTGTCTGGAGCCCCTCAAATAGTTACTGGATGAGTTGATTAAAACATATCTCCTCCTTAAAAGAAAAAAAGAGAGAGAGAGAGAGAGAGACTTCTAGCCACAATAGAGTAACTGGGACTGGGCTTGCCCTCCTGTTGCAAACAACTGGACAAAATACATGAAACAACTGTTTTCTGACGTTGGATGACAAGCAGTTCTGGCCTGTGGTTTCTTAAGAGAAGGGAAACAAATGAGATGATCCCTACAATGGCCCTAAATTTCTACCAGGAGACTTTCTGAAATAAACAAGAAAGAGGATCCCACGCTGAGTATGCTAATATTGTGGGGTTGAAGAAACACAGACTGAGGTTCAGGAAGTGTGAAGCAGCTGACAATCTGTGGAGCAGTAAACTGGAGAGGAGGAGGGGGAGAAGGGGAGGGGGAAAAGGAGGGAAGGGAGATGGGAAGGGGAGGAGGAAGGGCGGAGGACAGGGGAGGGGGGATGAGGCAGGGGAAAAGGGGGACAGGCAAAGCTGGGGGAGGAGCGGGGGAGGAAGGAAGGGGAGGAGGAGGAGAAGGGGACTGGGGTTGGGGGAAGAGGAGATAGGAAATTTATCATTTCAAATACTGGTATTAGAAAGAACCAGGGGGAGGGGATGGGAGAGGAGGGAGGGGGAGCCAAATATATGGTGATGGAAAGGGAACTCACACTGGGGGGTGAACATATAAAGCAACAAATAGACGATGTAGAATTGTACACCTGGAACCTATGTAATTCTTGCTAACCAATGTCACCCCAATAAGCCCAAAATAAAAAAAAAATATTAAAAATAAAATAACAACATTAAAAGTGGTACATGTTCATTATGAAACTTTACTAAATGAGATACTAAAGATGACTTAGTTAAATGGAAATGCATGAGAATACTATGCTTGTGGTTACTATATTCAATATTGAACACATGTTGATGTTCTTCAAATTAACCCACAGATTCAATGAAATACCAATAAAAATTCCAGCAGGAATAAAAGAAGAACGGAAGTACAATATTGGTGGACTAGGCTTTTACTTTAGGAAGCTAGGAAAAGAAGAGCAAATTTTAATAAAAATAAGTAGAAGAAATAATAAAGAGTGGAAATCAATCACATGGAAAATAGGGAAGCAATAGATAAAACCAATAAAGTCAAAAGCTGGTTTGATGAAAATATCAACAACATGGATAAACATCTAACTAGAGTAATCAAGAAAACAAAAACGAGAAGACAGAAAGGACCAATATAATGAATAAAAGTGGGACATTACTACATATTATACAGACATTAAATGAATGATATGGAAATATTAAAAAGAATTTTGTCAATAAATTTAACAATTTAGACAAAATGGATAACCTGTGAAGATAAAAATTTCCAGCACTGACAAAAAAAAGTGGAACATGTACAATGTTTTTCTAAAAATCTATTTAAAAATTGAATTTTTAATTGAAAAATGTCCTCCAATATGTAACATCCAGGCTCTGATGGCTCTCCTGGTTAATCTGTTAAACATACAATGAGGGAACATTTCCTAACTCATCTTATGAAGTCAGCATCACATTGATACTAAACTCAGACATATTACAAAAAGGAAAACTAAAAATAAATATCCTTTATGAAAACAGATGCAAAAATTCTTAAGTATTCAGAAAATAATGTCCAGCAATACATAAAGAGAGTACTATTGATACATCATTACCAAATGAGGTTTGTCAGAGATGCAAAGTTGGTTTAATGTTTGGAAATATCAATTCACCATTGTTAGAGAATAAAAGGGAAAAGCCACGGGGTCCTCTCCCTGCATTGCGCAGATGGGGAGGGAAGGAAAATTGGGGAGCTGCTGGATTCTTCATGGGCGACCCTTGCACCTTCCCCCTGGCACTCCAACTTGCCAGAACTCACAGTTCCAAGTTAGGGATTCCTGATAAGCACTCACATTTAAGAGACTAAACAAAAATTTTTATTGTGAATTATTGCACACACACAGAAATGTGCTTTCCTCCAAGTGCATAGGTCACACTGATTTCCTACACAATACACATTTTAAACCATCAGACAAGTCGAAAAATAGAACATTGATCACACACCAGAAGCCTTGCTGCTGCCCCTTCCCAAACACTGCCTTCTCCTTTCTCCTCTCAGGTACTCAAGATTTTGACTTCTAACACCGTAGATTGTACTTTAACTGGTTTTTCACTATCTATTTTTAGAATCAACAGCATGCTTGCTTTTGTGTTTGGCTTCTTTTGCTCAACATTATGTTGTGAAATTCATCTGTGCAATTCCATAGCGCTGTGGTTTCATTAATTCCATTACTGTGTAGTATTTCTGACTAAAGCACAATTTATTTATGCATTCTACTATGGATGGACAGTGGGTTGTTTCTGGAAGGACTAGTACAAATCATGCTGCATGAACATTTTTGTAGATGTCTCTGCACACGTGCAAACACTTTGCTGGATATAAACTTAGGAACGGAATTGCTGGCATATATAGGGAATGCCTACGGTTCGCTTTTAGTGAATGATACCAAGCTGCTTTCCAAAGTGGTAGAGCTGATGGACTCTACCACTAGGGTTCTTGTTGGTCGACATTTTAGCAAATACCAGGCGTTGTCAGTCTCTTTAATTATAGCCACCTGGTGGCTATGTATTGCAACTCATTAAGGTTTTAATGTGCATTTTCCTATTGACTAGGAGGCTGACCAACTCATTTTGTATGTTTATCGTTCATTTGGATATCCTGTTTTTTGAAGTGCCGACACCAATTCTTTTCTTATTTTTGAACTGCTTGTATTTTCTTTATCAGTTTGTTGGAGTTCTTTATGTATTATCGATATTGGCCCTTTAGAGTTATATGTGTTGTGAATTTATTTCCTGTTATAACTTCCCTTTCTAATTCCTTATTTGTGTCTTTTTGATAACTTAAAAGGATGCTTTTGTGTCCTTTTAATATTTAATTGCAGTCAAATGTATCAGTCTTTCCCTTTATGATTAGTGCTTTCTAAATGCCTTTCTAAACGTCTTTCTTAAGACATTTTTTCCTAATTTGATGTGTGAAGATATTTTCTTATATTACCTTCTAGATCAGTGCTGTTTAATAAAAAATATGAAAAAAGGCTGCACATGTGCATTAAAATGTTCTGATATCTAAGTGAAAGAACAAAACAAAAAAACCCAGATAAAATTAGTATTTAAAATGTTTTCTTTAACCCAATATATCCAAATTATTATTTCAATAGTAATTTAAGAATTTCAATGTAAAAATTGTTGAGATTTATAAAATACTGTTTAAAATTGATGCAAATCTTTCACTTAATAGCACAATAGCTATGCATCACCAGAGCCATTCTAGAAGATTTGATTTTACTCTTTCATATTTAGAAATATGATTTTTTAGAGTAGTATAATCTAGAACTCTAGGTGAATTTTTTTTTCTCATATGAGTATCCAAGTGACACCAAACTAATTTGTCAAAAAGATAGTCCTATCCCCACTCTTCTACCATGCTCCTTTTGTCTCAACGCAAATGTCCACATATGTGTGAGTCTGTTCTTGGACTCCATTTTATGCCATCTGTTTATTTGTCAATTCTTGCACCATTACTATATTATGTTAATTACTGTAATCTTTGTGATAAGTCCTGATATTAGGTAGGGAAATTGTTCCTACCAGTTCTTAAGAGAGTCTTGGCTATTCTGGAACTTTCCCTTTCCATATAAGTTATAATCATCTTGTCAAGTTACCCAAAACTATATTCAGAATTGTTACACTGAATCTATATGAGGGCCATTCAGGAAAAATCAACCATAAATACCTCTATTTTTCATATTGCATGGCTGGATACTTCTTGAACAGTCTTCATATATCAGTTTGAAGAGAGCATTTTAAATAAATATGTCATCTGTTCTTCTGATGCTACCATCTGGGCATAATCTGGACGTGTGCTTGCCTTCTAGACTGTGCTATGTGCTACATTCTGGGACACAGACTAAGAGAGAGGGTCAACTTTCAGAATTGTGACGAGACCACAGTGAGGAACCCCCTCCCTCTCTCTTTATTGCAGGAGGCATTTCTCAAGGGCAGAAAGTTCTAAACTGGCAAAGTTCTAGAATCCTAGGATGTAGAAAAAAATGGAGTTTTAGAGGAACCAGACTAAAAAAATAACAAAAAAGCCCCACACAAAAACATGAATCTTTATCAATAGTAGGGACCTTATGCCCTGTGTGTGAATTCTCAGGGGCGACCCATTCTTGTGCTCATTTTAACTCAGTGTAGGTCAATTGGATTTACCTTCCTGGAGATCAGATTAGATCTTTTCCACTCTTGACTCTTCTCTACATTTTCTGTCCCTAGCCTTGCTGTTCGCTGTGTGGTCATAGACCAGGTTCCATGGAGATGCCAAATGCAAATGCAGAGGCTTATGCAGGCTGATTGATCCAGGAGAGGAAAGCAACGGACTCTCTAGAAAAGGGAACTTGTGAAAGGTGTCTCTGGCATCTAAAAAGGATTGATAAGGTGAGGATAAAGGCAAAATACAGATAATATTAAGATGACCAAGATTGGTCATAGCTGAAAACACCGTCACGGAAAAGCGGGTCCTGTAAGTAACTGAGCTTACCCTCCAAGCTGAATGTTGGTAGGCGATCATCTCGAAAGCTCTATGTCCATTAGGTCGGCTACTGGCAATCCACAGTCTTGGAATGCACCAGAACTGTCTCACTAGTAGGGAAGTCATCTCTCCAGGACGATATTTGTGAATCACCAAATCTGGTTGAGGGTGGTTGGAGTATTGGTAAGGACCAAGGTCCAAGGGACTAGGAAGAGGGGCTAGGAGGAGGAGCAGAGGCATAGATAGAGTAGTAGCAGTAAAGGGGACCACGACGAACAATGGGTGGTCTGGAAGAAGCAGAGGAAAAGCTGGGTAGGGAAATCCTTAAGGTAGGGTAGAAGGAGTTGTCACTACTAGTTAGAGGAGGGAAACCGGTAGGGCAGAAAGCTGAAAGAGGTGAGTGGCACTGGGGAGCAGGCTGAGGGCCCAAAGAGTAAGGTACCAGGTCAGGAAGGTGGCATAGAAAATGAGATCTTGAAGGAACAAAAGGAAGAATTGGAGGCTGAAGCTGAAATGAGGTAATTTGAGGTAGCTTTTCTGTCATTTTTCAAAAATGTTACCCATCTACTGAACAGGAGTAACTGGACGTAAGTTCCGACATGACCAGCGGTTATCTCACGCACGACCCCTTGCATATCCCATGACATAATGCCCATATGAAGCCTACAGAATTCCTGTTCTTAAAGTGTAATCACTCCATTGCTTCCACTTCTCTGCAACCTCAAACCCACTGACGCTTACTTTTTCCTTGTTTATCAACTCTAATTCTTCTGTTTTTATTTCCTCCTTACCCACTTCAGAGTCTGTGATTTATAATTTCAGTGACTTTCTTACCAGGGATCTAACTGTCTTGCCAAAATATCTTTTTATTGTGTTTTCCTGGGGGGCGGGGGCAAACCTCAATGATTCTAACTATATGACTTCCATGTGTTTCAAATGAATGCTGCTGAAATAAAATTTCATACCACCTATAAGATTGATACTAAATTAATGGCCTAACTTCAACCCTATTTTCTTTCTTCTTTTTTTTTTTTTTTTTGTGTGTGTGGGTAGCTCCCTGGCTGGGAATCGAACCCAGGCCGCAGCGCTGACAGCACCAGTGACAAAGTCTTAAGCCACTACACCACCAGGGAACTCCATTCAACCCTATTTTAAACAATATCCACAATACTCAATACTGATGAGAATGTTTATGGTGATATTGTTTATTAGAGTAAAAAAAAAATACCCAGAAAACAACCTAAATGCTTATTTATAGATAAGGACTTGGTAAACCATAATGCATGCACACGATGGAATATGAATAGGAAATTTCCAGATGCAAAAAATAAAGACTGAGACATACTTGAAATAATGCTATGACAGTTTAAGATGGGTGTATTTAGGGAGAATATTAAATTTGATCATGGCTAGAAGCTTGGGTTTTGCTGCCTATCTAGATGAAACAAAACAAATAAAAACTAACCTTTATCACAGGAAATAAGATTTCTGACTGCGATTCAAGTTAAAAAAGAAGTTTTTCTTGAGATGTTGAAATTCTGTGCCTCTTGCTCTGATTTGAGTTCAAAATTTAAACTACATGATGTAGAAATGCACAACCAAAAGTTAAATTGGTTTCAGGTCAATGTTACCTCTGAGGTATTTGGAGATGCAAAATTTGTCTCTCTGTAGGAAAGCTAACATAACCCAGGTCACAAGGAAGGCCTCACTGAAGATGATCTCACAATCCAAAAGTATAAAACACACGAGCAAACAGTATTCATAAATAGTTGTTAGCATATACATCAAAGAGTATGTTTACACACACACTTCACCAAAATTTTTGTATAATTAAAGGCATGAAACACACTTAAACTTCTAAAAAAAAAATCAATATAGCAGGGAACAGATGTAAAAAAAAAATCCAGAATGAAAACTAAGGTCATTAAAGTAAAAGACTCAGTGGACAGGATAAACTCAGATTGAACAACATTTTCTTATACCAGGGTAAAAAATGCAGTAAAAAATAGTCTTGAAAGAATAATAAGAAAACCTCAGTGAATAGGATAAAGTTGACACTTGATGCTATTGAAGAGAGAGAGAATAAATTTGAGGGAATGATCAATAGATAGTACAAAGAGATGAAAATATGCATGATATGATTTATAAGAATAAAATATGATTTGAAATATGATTCATAAAATAAAATATTTGTAAGAATAAAATAATAAAATATGTATGGTATTGTGATTTGTAAGAGGCACCCATTTGGCCCTTCAGACAGCAAAAATATATTTCACATATATAGTTGATCTGTGTCCACAGTTCCTGGCTCACAGCTCCCAAAACTCTTGGAATTTTCTAAGCAATAAGGGCAATGGGAGTACTTTTCGTTATAACATTTGGTGTCTTGTCCTCAGTTCCTGAAATCCCTTTATAACTGTGAAAGTGAAATAGGTGTCTTGTTATTTAATATAACCAATCAATCAAACTAAAAGAAAATTCACAGGGCTATTGCAGACTTCAACAACACTATCAAACAACTTGACCTAATTGACATTTATAGAACACTCCATATAACAACAACCAATCAAACATTTCTTTCAAGTGCTCAGAGGACATTTGACCAATATAGTTTATATCCTGGGCTATCAAACAACTCCATAAACTGAAAAATATTCAAGTCATACAGAATGTATTCTCTCTCTGATCATAATGAAATTAAATTAGAAATCATTCACAAAAATTTCTAGGAAATAAACAAATATTTCAAAACTAAATAACATGCTTCTAAATAACCAGGGGCCAAAGAAAAAAAAATCAACATAGAAAATAAGAAAGTATTTTGAACCGAATAAAAATAAAAACACAACCTATTATTTGTGAGATGTAGCACCAAATACATACAATAGAAAAGAAGAAAGGTCTGAAATCAATTACCTCAGCTTCCACATTAAGAAGTTAGAAAAAGAAGAGCAGATTAAAATAAAACTTTCTTTTACTCAGAAGAAAGGAAACAACAGAGTGAAAAGCAATAAAGCAGAAAGCAGTGAAACAGAAAATCAATTAATGGTTCTTGAGGAATAAATGCTTGCTGAAGAAAAAAACATATTCAAAGGCCTTTATTAATTAAATAAATTGAATTTTTAGTTAGAAACATTCAGCCCAGAAAGTTTCACTTGTGAATTCTATCAAACATTTAAGGAGAAAATAATACAAATTCTACACAAGCTCTTCCAGAATAGTGAAGAGAAGAGAGTACTTCTCAACTTGGTCTATGAGGCAATCTTTACCCTGATTTCAAAACCAAACAAAGACATTACAAGAAAAGAAAACTACACATCAATGTTCCTTATGAACATAGATGCAAAACCCCTGAACAAAACTTTAGCAAATCAAATTCAACAATATAATAAAATAATGATACATCATGAACAAGTGGGATTTACTATAGGATATAAGGTTGATTTGATATTAGAAAATCAATCACAGTAATTTATCATATTAACAAACCAAATACCATATGATCATCTCAAGAGATGCAAAAAAATCATTGACAAACTCCAACATCCATTTCTTATTAAAAAAAGAATCTCAATTATGTAGGAATAGAAGGCATTTCTTTAACCTGATAAAGAGCATCTATGAAAATTTTATAGCTAAAATTAAGTTGTATTTAACACTGAAAGGCATGAATGATTTTGCAGTGATAATGGGGATGATGGGAATGGTGAGATAAGTTGGATGATAATGTTCAGAATGACAATGCACTAGACAAAGGCTATTTTGAGGATAATGATGAATGAAAATGATGATGAGAATACTAATGGGGTGATATGGTTATGATGATGTAATGTGTAATGAAAACAGAGTAATGCTGGTGGTGAATGTGAAGGTACTTCGGGCATATGCTTAGTAGCTGGTATACACACTTGGGACAAAATTAGGTAAAAGTTGTAGCAAGTATCTTCAGATGCCTCTGAGGGACACTGAGTCACTGCTGATCTTCCTGCTCAGCTACTGATGTTGACCCAGCTGTCTAATAAGGTGAAGTTCTTAATTATGTTCCTTCAATATTCTTAAGCACCGAATTTAACAAGCCTCCCAGGACTTCTCACTCAAGAGCAACTCAACTGTGGCTTAATTGGGCCATAGCCAGGAAGGAGGACTCCTGGGGTAGAGGGACCCAGGAGTGGCTCCCAGGAACTGGGGAATAAACTTAGAAACTCACAGTAGTCGGGAAAAGAGGAAAAGTGATTTAGACATTACTTATAGCTTAATTGGGATTAGAGGAGTATAGCCCTCTATATAACTGACAGTTCTTATTCCTTCTGGGAAGGATCAAGCTAGTACAGAGCTTGTGGAGAAATCTCAGCAGTTCAAAGTGTGGGGTGTATGATGGCTCTTGGCATGCCACGTACACAATCCTAAGGCAGGCCCTGAAGTCAGGTGGCATACAATGCCAGAGAAGTTTTTCTCTACCTTGAATTAGACTTGATAGGCCAGTCAGTTACTAAAAGTCAGAGCTACTAAGAGCCTTAAAGGTGACAGTAATAGCCTGGCTACATCAGGAACCCCTAAAGTGTTTTTATTGCTATTATTTGTAATTTCTTTTATTATCAAGTAAACATTAATACATTCCTTATAAACATTCAAACAGTACAGATAAGAAAAGTCCCCTTTGATCCTCTCTTCAATACAAGTCCCCACACAACACCAGAGTTTAAGTCTGCTTACGGATTTAAAAAAAAATTAATATATGCTTTAACATTGAATACGTATGAACACATAAAATTTTGTTCTCTTTTTCCTAAAGTGGAAGGATATTCATATGCATTTTGGAAGGATTTCTTCCATCTGCTTAATTAACACATCTATCACCTCGCCTCACATATTTATCTTTATTTTTGGTGACAACATTTAAGTTCTACTGTCTTAGCAAATTTTCATTCTACAATACTGTGTTAACTATAGTCATCATGGTTTTACATTAGCTCTTCAGACCTTACTCATCTTACAGCTAAAATTTTGAATCCTTTTACCAACCTCCCCTATTTCTCCTACTCCCTGACCCCGACAACCACTTTTCCACCCTCTGTTTCTATGGTTTTGACATTTTTCTTTTCTTTCTGTTTTTTTAGATCCCAAATATAAGACATACCATACAGTATTTGTCTTATTTCACTTAACGTAATGCCCCAAGATCCACCCATGTTGTCATAAATGGTAGAATTTCCTTTTTTCTCCTGGTTGATTATTATTCCATTATATATATATACATATATATATGTATATATACATATATGTATATATGTGTGTATATATGTGTGTAATAATATTCCATTGTATATACAGGTATACATATATACGTCAGTACGTATATGTGTATATCGATCACATCTTCTTTATTCATTCAAATGTTGATGGACATTTGTTTCTTTATCTTGTGTTATCATGAATAATGCTGCATTGAACATAGGAGTACAGATATCTTTTTGACCTCTTGTTTCTATTTCCTTTGGCTATATACCTAGAAGTGGAATTGTTGAATTATATAGTAGTTCTACTTTTTAAGTTAATGAGAAACCTCCATACTGTTTTCCACAGGGGCTGCACCAATTTACATTCCCACCAACAGTGCACCAGGGTTTCCTTTTCTTCATATACTTGTCAACACTTGTTATCTCTTGTCTTTTTTATTATAGCTATCCTTAAAGGTATGAGGTACTATGCATTACAGTTTTGATTTTCATTTTCCTGATGATTAGTGATGTTGAGCAACTTTTCACATATACCTGTTAGCCATTTGTATATCTTCTTTGGAAAAATGTCTATTCAGACCCTTTACCCATTTTCTGATTGTGATGTTTGTTTTTGCTATTGTGATATATGAGCTCCTCACAAATTTTAGACATGAACCCCTTGTTAAACATAGGGTTTGTAATATTTTCTGTGTAGAACCTATGCTTGACATTTTGTTATTTGCTTTCTATATAGATTATGGATTTCTTATTCTATTTCTCCATCACTGCCTTCTTTTGTGTTAAACAGGTATTTTCTAGTTTCCCAATGTAATTCCCTTGTCATTTCTTTCACAATAGTTTTTGAGTTATTTTCTTAGTGGTTCCCCTGGGGATTACAATTAATATCTTAACTTATAACCATCTAATCTATTGAAACTTAATTTCAATAGCAAACAAAAAATTTTGCTGTTATTTACATTTATGCCCTCCCTATGCATTTGTGCTCTTATTGCTATTTTAATTATGTCTTTATTACTGTGTGCCCCTCAAAACAGATTTATAATTATTATTTTATGTAGTTTTACCCTAAATCAGGAGAAATACACTGACTTTTGTATTTATCTATGCCAATACTCTTTATTACTTCATGCAAATTTAATTTACTGTGTAATGTCTTTTCGTTTCAGCCTGATGGACTATCTTTAGTATTTCTTGTAGGATAGGTTTGCTAACAACAAATTCTCTCAGTTTTTGTTTATTTGGAAATTCATTAATTTTTTCTTCATTTTTGAAGAATAATTTTAGTTAACATAAAATTCTTGGTTGAGAGTCTTTTTCTTTCAGCATTTTGAATTTATCATCCCATTGGCTATGGCCTCTGTGGTTTAATGACAGCTGTTATTATCAGCATCCTTTGTATGAGTCACTTCTCTTTCTACTTTAAGGATTATGTCTTTGGTTTTTGAAGTTTGGTGATGATATATCTAGATGTGGATTTCTTTAAGTTTATTCTACCTGGTATTCATTAAACTCCTAAGATGTGTAGAATAATATTTTTCATCAAATTTGGGGAGTTTCTGGCCATTTTTTTCGAATATTACTTCTGCTTCTTTCTCTCTGATAATTCCATGATTCTCATAAATGTATGTTGGTAAACTTGTGATGTTCCATAGACTTCAGAGGCTCTGTTCATTTTTCTTCATTTTTTTCTCTATGTCTCAGACTTTAACTTAGTTAACTTATCTTCAAGTTTGCTATTTTGTTTGTTCTGTCTGCTTAAATATGTTATTGAATCCCTCTAATGAAATTTTCATTTCAGTTATTGTACTTTTAAACTCCAGAATTTTTATTTGGTTCTTTTTTAATAATTTGTCTCCTTATCAATATTTTCATTGTTTTTACACTTTCCTTTAAAGTTATTTTGGCATGGATTTCCTTAGTTCTTTGAACATATTTAAAATAGTTGATTTAAAATCTTTGTTTAGTAAGCTCAAGATTAAGTCCTCATCAAAAATAATTTCTATTGATATTATTTTTCCCTGTGTATCGGCCACACTTTTTTTCATGTCACGTTTTTGTTGTTGCTGTTGAAAACTGAACATAATATAATGCAGAAACTCTGAAAATAAGATTTTCCTTGCTCCCAAGGGTTTGTTATTGCTTGTTTTGTTAATTTTTCTGACCTAAATCTGAAAAGTCTGTATTCTTTGTTATGTGTCATGGGCTACTGACATGTCTCCTCACTTATCTTAGTGGCCAGACAATGACTGGACAGAGATTTTCTTAAATTTTGGAGCCAGAAAGTTTTCCAATCTTTGCCGAGAGACTCTATGTGCACGTGGGGCATGCCTTCAACTCTGTAGGCAGTTGATGACTCTGCCTAAGCTCTTACTTCCTGATTGTTCAGGATCTCAAGGTCAGCCCAATTCTATAATGATTTAAGGAGCCTTTTAAAAATCTTTTAATTGGCGGGGGAGCTAAATATATGGTAATGGAAAGAGAACTCACACTAGGTGGTGAACTTGTTATACAACAAGTTGACAATACACTGTAGAATTGCATGCCTGGAACCTATGTAATTCTTGCTAACAAATGTCACTCCAATAAGTCTAACAATAAAAACATAAATTAAAAAAATTTTAATTGAATCTTGCTTCCCTCTTTAACTTCTCTCATAACTTCAAATTAGATGTATACTCTTAGGTCGACCCGCCAAAGTATTTTCTGTTCACCAAACATGCTGTGTACTTTGACTTCACTTAGACTTTGTTTGCCTGTGTCTAAGATTTCCATTCCTTTCCTCATAGAATATTTTATTGCATGCTAAAGACCCAATGTAAATATCATTCCCTAGGGCAAACTTAGCTGCTACCCCACCAGAACAGTTTTCTGTGCAAACTTCATAGAATGCCCCAAAGACACTGATTTGTGTTTATTTACAATGAAAAATTTTCTCTTGGCTCTAAATTCTCTTTCTTCAGCACATGAACTGGCTCAGAGGAGAGATGTGAAATGTATGTTAGAAGATTAGAAAGTGGAGGTGCCCAAAGAACTGGTTGGTGTGTGCTCAGAGACAGAATTCTTGCAGGCTGGGGACTGCAGTCAGACTACTCAGAGGCATGAGTTCCTTGGAGCCCTCCCAGGAACCCCAAGAACAGTGATGAAGAGTGAGGTTAATAGGACAGAAAGGGTCAAGTGCTCACAGCTGCTTTCCTGAAGGAGAGAAGTCTGAAATTTAAGGGAGAAGTGAAGACATAAAAAGAGAAGATCTTCAGGTGAGGAGCATAGAAGGTACAAAATGGGGGAGAATAATAACCTTACAGATCTCTTACTATAAGCTGGGCACAGTCCTAAAAACTTCATAGTTATTAACAATTTATCTTCAATAAGACTCTATGGAATCGGTTCTATTTTACTGATAAAAGGCCTAGAGGTCCAGAGAGGTTCTTGAAACTTGCCCCAAATCACATTGCTGGTAACTGTATGACACCCGGGTTCCAACCCACTCAGTCTGGCACTAATCCAGAGAAAACATAGAGCATGGGAAGGCATGGGCAAGCAAGAGATTGACCTGTCCAGAGCAAGGAGGGCCTTTGGGGACCAGTTGGGGCTGGGCTGGGAGGCTCAGGGGGTGTAGCTGTACAGTCTTGAACACTAGGTGTTAAAGTTCAGACTTGATGTTCAGACCTTGGGGAATTCATAGATGCAGGGAGTTCATGAGGAAATCACTGGATTTATCTTTCTGGGAACCAGGGCCTCAGGAGCAGAGTTTCAAATGAGAGCTCCTCAGACTCCTGACCCATACCTCACACGGAGCCCAGTAGCAGGTAGAGTGGCAAGGATGAGGGCAGGAGCCCAAGGCGCAGAGTCCTCTCATCTGAGGTATCCCTTCTTCTGCCTGCCTTGGATCTCTCTGCTGTCTGCAAGTCCTCACCTCTCTGTGTCCTTTCATGTCTGTTCTTCTTGCTCTGACCTTTGCTTCTCTGTCCACCACTTTTTCCTATCTCTCTGACTTGCTTTTTGTTTACTTCTCCGTGTCCAACTGCCCTTCTTTCTCTCTCTGTCTTAACCTGACTTAGTGGGTGTATCTCCCTTAAGGTATTTGACCTTGAGTTGCTGATAAAGACAAAGATAAGGAGGAAGGTGATTGTTGGAAAGGTTGAGGTAGCTGGGGTCTCCCATGCCTGTATCCTAATCAGTGGGATGCTTGGATGTGGGCAAGGCAGGGGGGTGACAGATAGAAGGTGGGGAAGTTTGATAGGATATGGGAGAGGAGAGGGGAGTTCCAGGGAGATCCCAAGGGAGACAGGGATTTGGGGAACCATGTTGAAATTGGGAGTTGCTCTAAGGATCTCTTATTGAAATGTGGGGGAGCAAAACGGATGCATCCTACCCAAATACCTGCAGTCTAGTGATGCTCCCTGTTAGTCACGAGGGATGGTGGGGCTGCGTTTGCTTTTGGAGCCTGGTGACCTATCCTGTGTTCCCATTCCCTCTGCTGTTTTCCTTGTAAGTACTCCTGCTGTTTCCCACATGTGTTCTGTGCCATGTTATGGATGCTTGAGTAGACAGATATTACAATGAAAATGCTATTTTATTAAGACTGCTCCTAGCAAATGCTATAAGACTGATAGGTGGGAATGGAGAATGGGAGTCACAAGAGAGAGGTTGCAGCAGTGCTCAAGGCATTAAGCATTGGGACAGGTGAAGTTAGATAACAAAAAGGACAGAGAAGATGAAAAAGTCATTAACTCTTCCAGGTGGAATGGACCTTAGTGGTCCTCCTGCCTTACCTCTCTCTAAGTCCATGTTGATCCCAATACATCCTTGACATATGGCCAGCTGGATTCAGCCTGAACCTCATTGTCCTGGGAGATCATTGCTTCTCAAGACAGTCCTTTCTCTCTATGAACAGCTCGGAGTGTCAGAACATTTGCTGTAGTTAATCTGAAGCTTATCGCCTGGTAAAATTTACACTTAGCTCTGAATGTGGGACTATAGAGCAATTCTTATCCATCTTCTTTAACACAGCTCTTTAGATACTTCTGTAGATGGACCTCAGCATCCTCACTAGTTTAGATTTCTAAAAGAAAATATCACTGGTTGCTTAAATTTACTTTTTTAAAAAAAATCATACCCAAAATATCTCCTTATATGCTGCAACTTGTCCACACTCCCATCTAAGGCATAGGTCACAGGTGTAAATTTTGCATTCCAAAAATTTGTTTGCCCCACTGGAGAGCATACGTGTCAATAACCTCTCCTTGTATTGTCAACATAGTTTCTAGGATGTGATCTAAGACTGGCATTCCTGCTCCAATAATTTAATAAGTACTGTGTTCCTACCATGTGCCAGGCACAATGATTGACCCTGGAGAAATAGTGATGAATAAAACACAGCCCTTGCTTTAACTATCTAGTTGAGAGTGAAAGACAATAATCAGATATCCAAAGGATGTGAAAGAATTTACCCTCAAGATAACTTTGTAAAAGAGAGCATAAGTGCTAAATATGGTGGCAAAGGTCCTCAGGTGAAAGCTTAGTTGATGGGGTAGGAAGGATTACAGTGATGTTTTTGTGGTGTGAGCAAAGGAGATGGTGATGGGAGATGAGATCCAAGAGCTAGATCATATAGAAAATTAAGTTCAGTTTTGGACATGATAAATATAGGTGGCTATGAAACAACCAAAGGCAGAGTTCAAATAGGCAGTTGGATATATGAAGTTCAGGAGAAGGGTCTGGACAAGAGATATAAATATGGAGATGTATTTAAGCCTTGAGACTGATTGGTTTCAGAGTGTTTTTCTTGTATGGGAGGGTTTTTGTTTTTTTTTTATCTTGATTCTATTGCTCATTATAGTAGATAATTTCCCTCACATTGGGTATGAGAGATGCTAAAAAGGAAATAAAATCTTCAGAGTTGTCCAACAGATTTGGTACAGAAATATTTCAGAATTTCTGATGCATGTTGACACTTCAGATATTCTGTGCCCACTCTGATCTTCACCTCTTTTCCATCAGCCACAGGGAAAGGAGGTCCCTCCTCTGATTTGTGCCCAGGCTCTCCTGTTGTGTCTTGAAGCCCACTATTTCCTGCTTCATTGGAGTCTTGCTCCATAATTTAGTCTGTCACATTCCTATAATTTTACCCTTCTTTATTAATCAACAATTTCCTTCACCATATAGGAAAGCCGAAATTCTCATATCATAAAAATATTTCCATCACTTTCTGGCTCCTGACCTTACATTTCTTCTGACTGGTGCAAATGTCTTAGTACTCCAGCATACAGTTGCTTCTTTTAACTACTTCGCATAGACATCTGCTGAAACTATTTCCCCCAAACATCCTTATTGCTAAATTGGTGGTCAGTCACTTTTTGGTTCTTATCTTGATGTCTATGCACATTTGATCACAAAGACCACCCTCTCCTTGCAAACCTTACCTCACCTTGGGTTTCTGTGTCACCTGTAATCCATCTTTGGCTTTTCAATACCATCTTCCTTGGATTCTTTTCTTGAAGCCAACCCTTAAATGTTCTAACCTTTCAGAGTTCTGCTTTCATCTCTCTTGTCCCTCTACACATTCTCTCTGGGTAATCTCATTCATTCCAATGGCTTCAGTACCTACAGAAGTGCTGATGACTCTCAGATTGTTATTTTTAGAACTTTCTCTTCAGCTCTTGGCCCATCAACCCAATTGATAGTAGGAGTCCTAAAACTAGACTCATCCTGTGTCCTTCTCAACTCCTTTCTCTAACTTTTAATTCCCACGTTCCCTATCTCAATGAATGGCACCATAACTCATCCATTTACTCAAACCTGGAATCATCCTTGACTGCTCTTTCTCTCTCATCACTCCCTAATCTCTTACCTAGATCCATAGATCCCACTTCCTAATGACTTTTGTCTCATACCTACCTTTCATATCAATAATCACCACCTTAGTTCACTTCCATCTTTTCCTTCCTGAATAATGGCAGCCATTGGCATCTTCCTCCTCCAATTTAATCTCTACACAATAGCCACCGCAATTGTTTCCAGATGTAAACCTAATGTCATGCCTAGTTGATGGGTCCTCTTTTAAAACCCACCCTCTTTAGCCTATTTTGTAGTATGTGAGAGGTTCTTTGTGGTCTGTCCTTGCCTACACCTCCAGCCCCAGGCCTCATCACTCTCTGGCTAAGCTCAGGCTTTGTGACTTCACATAGGATGCTTCCTCTTCACGGTATATCCTTTTCTGCACTTTCCCGTAATTAGCATCTACTCACTCTTTAAAGACCAGCTTAACTATTACTTCCTGCAGAATGTCTCTCATATGATGCTTAAGATTGAATTAGGGCTGCTGTAGTTAGTTGCCTGCAATAAAAAGGGAGAAGCATGACAGGTTTCTTCATCCCTTAGTTTATCATTTCCTCATCCTAGGTGCCTAGGTGCCTGCCAGATTTGTAGTAAGAGAAAGATAAGGTTAAGGGTTGAGAAAAACTAAGTTGACTGGTACTTCCTCTTCCTCTC
>PVJL010005042.1:22522-115964 GCA_004026885.1 Lyroderma lyra
TTTTTTTTTTTTTTTTTTTTTTTTTTTTTTTTTTTTTTTTTTTTTTTTTTTTTTTTTTTTTTTTTTTTTTTTTTTTTTTTTTTTTTTGTTTTTTGTTTTTTGTTTTTTGTTTTTTGTTTTTTGTTTCTTTATTCCACTTTTTCTGCCTTTTGTGGGAGATTCACTGAAAACTTGTATTATTTTGTAAACTTTTCATTATTCCCTTATATTCTGTATTATATTTTGAATTTTACTATTTTTTTGTTATTCCTTTGTTATTTTGGAACAGAGATTGGTAAACCTTCAAATTTTAAAGCATTAAGAGAAACAAATAAAAAATATGCTGCAGTGACTATATATTGCTTGCAAAGCCTGACCTAAGTCCTCATGTCACTAAAGAAAGAAGCTTTGTTTTAATAAAGTGAAATTAGTACAGTAACTGGCTAAACATTTCCTCCCACTGGACACTTTCATAATACTTTATTGAAGTATATCAATATACAATGAACTATGGAATTGAAAGTATACAACTGATGAGATCTGAAATAGTATGTACCTGTGAAACCATCACCATGATCAAGATCATTGTAATCATCATCCCCCAAAGTTTCCTTGGGACTCTTGGCTATTCCTCTGTATTAGTTATTTATTGCTATGTAATAAATTATCCCTCAAAATTTTGTGACTTAAAAAACAAACATTTATTTTTTTGCAGTTTCTCTGGGTCAAGAATATGAGTGAAGTTTAGCTGAGTCCTCTGGATTAAAGGCTCTCACAAGACTGCAATGAAGGCATCAACCAGCTGGAGTTGCAGGTACTCCAAGGTTCGAATGGGAAAGAATTGCATCCAAGCACACTTGATTGTTGCTAAGATTAGTTCCTAGCAGGCTGTTGGACTGAGGTTCTCATTTCCTTCCTGACAGAGCATCCATCAGTTCCTTCAATGTGGGCCTCACCTTAGAGCAGCTCGCCACATGGCAGGAAGAGCAAACAAGAGAACAAGAGAGAGGTTGTGAGCAATGAGGAAGCCATGGTCTTTTGTAAGCTAATTTTGAAAGTGACTGCCCATCACTTTGGGTGTATTGTAACGACGAGAAATGAATTACTAGGTCCAGACGAAATTCAAGGGGAAAGGATTACATAAGGGCATGAAAACCAGAATGCAGGTGTCATTGGTTTATGCATAGCTTCTCCCATGTGACTTTTACTCTTCGTAATCAAGCAGAGATCGGTGAGTTAGCATCACCAGCATCTTGGCACCCCTGTACCTATGGAATCAGAATTTGAATTTGAAAAGATGCTACAGGTGATTCTTAGGCACTCGCAAGTTTGAGAACAATGATATAGCCAACACTGCAAGGACTCGTAGTATAAACTACAGTCTTTTAAAATTTGAATATATCAAATATTCATTATATACTTAAGTAATATATTTGTCACCCACTATTACAGGGTGGCTCCAATTTCCCCCTATCTTAAGTAACATAATGAAAATTGTGTTACTTTTCCTGCACTTCTGATATCTCTTCCCTAAAATGTCCTAAAAGTGGAAGTATGTATTAGGTTGAAGGGTATAAACATATTGAAGTTTCTTGATACATGAAGCCAAGTTCTCTTGCAAAAAAGATCAATTTATACTCCCACTAGCAATGTGTGAAAGTTCATGTTTCATTGTCTTTTGGCCACCTCTGACTGCATTGTTTAGAAATTTTTGGCCAGTTACAAAGTTGAAAAAGTGGTATCTCATTGATATTTTACTTCACATTTCTTGGGTGTTTACTGTGTTGAAATTTTCCCATATGTTTACTGATTATTTGAATTTCTTTTTTATGAACTGTTCATATCTGCTGCCAGTTTTCTGGGGTGTTGGTATTTTTCTCACCAACTTGTAGTTCTCTTTCTAAGTTAATGATCTCATCCATGCGTCTGTAAGTATGTAGAAATTATATGCCCTGTTTTGTTATCTGCCTTTTACTGTTGCTTCATTATTTATACAACACTATGGCTCCTGGACCATGGGGTAGGGCAATACCTTTGAGGCCACTGTGAACCTGTACCCCTTGTCAGGGACCCTGGCCTCTCATGGAGGGCACAGGCATTCATGTTAAATAATTCTGGCCAGCCCAACTTATTTTTTGCAAGGGTTTCACAGGTATGTGCATCAGCAAGGGGCTGGGAAATAGAACCCAAGGGGGCTACATGTTACGTGATGGGAGATGTCCCTAAAACCTCATGGGGATTGCTTGGTTGTGTGAGAGTTTCTGCAGCAGCAAGCAGGGCAAAAGCCAGCAAATATGGGTGCTGCTCAGTATCATGACTCTGCAGATTGGTGAAGTGTGGGAAAGAATGAGTGATGTCTGCAAAGATTCTATGAGAAATAAGCAGAGTTTAAGGGGAGGTCCCTCCAAACAAGAGGGAACAGAGCAAAAACCTCCCCATGATTTTTTAAACTCTCCCTGGACTCCCTAAAGTTTGCATCTGGGGGAAACACTGTCCACTCTCCCCTTTCTAATTTCCCTCATCCTTAAGTGAACAGGGTTTCTTTTCCTTGAAATCACCCAAGATAAGCTGGAGTTTTCCAAAATGGACTTTATCAGAAACAAGGGGGGAAAAACAGAAATGAAAGGAAAAGAGGTATAAAAATCAAAAGGTATAAAAATACAACTAAACAGAAATAAATGGTCACAAAACAGTATTTTACCCTCTTTCTAAGATAATTTCAACCAACCTCAGATGCTCCAACTGGCACAGTTTGTAGATGGGTAAAGCTTACTGTCCTCCTTCTCAAGTCTTCTCCTCACTCTAAGTTCTCTACTTCCCAGTTTTTGAGTTTTTCCTTATTCTACTTCCCCTGTTTTCTTTATTCTCTGGGGCTCAAGTCACTTCCACAGTTTAGAGGGATTCTAGCTCATTATTGGTTCATCCCTGAGTAATAAATTTTAAAAAAAATTACAACTAACATTTGTTGAAAGATTGCTCTATGCCAGGCCCTGTACTAAGCACTTTTCATATATTATCTCATTTAATCATTACAACTTCCCCGTAAAGAAGAGATACAACCCTTGGAGTAGTTAAATGACTTTGTGACAATTCACATATCTAGTAATTGGTAAAACCAAGTCTCTTATCCTGGTTGGTCTGGCACTGAAGCTTCGGCTCTTGACCACTGTGCTCAATCTTCACAATCATCTCTGTCTCAAAATACATCATTATAGGATTCTGCAGATGTCTGAGCAATCTGTTCCCTCCCACTGGGCCCAGAGGAAGAGTTAGCTTTGTGGAGGCCAGCTTTTCCGGGTCTTCTGGAAGAGTCCTCTGGGAGTTGGTGAGTTTGAGTCCTGCTTTGGTCAGCTCCCCAGGTCTTCAGCTTTAAATAATCACTCTGGGGTCCTGCCCCACCCCATCAATTTGAGGAAAGCCTTTTTCACATCCTTGTTTCTCAGACTGTAGATGACAGGGTTGAGGAAGGCTGTGGCAATATTATAGAAAAGGGCCATTTTCTTTCCACTGTTTGACAAGGAGCCAGAGCCAGGACTCATGTACATGATGATGCATGGAATGGCAAACATGGTGACCACAGTGATGTGGGAGGCACAGGTGGAGAAGGCCTTGATCCGCCCCTGGGCTGAGCGGATCTTCATGATTGTGGCAAAGATGTTGGTATAGACAATGACAACCAGGGAGAGTGGGACCACGATAACATTAAAACCTGTGATGAAGTCCACTAAGTCATTGAGGGATGTATCAGCACAGGCCAGCTTCAGGAAGGCAGGAACCTCACGGAAATAGTGGTCAATCTCATTAGGGCCACAATAGGGTAGGCGCATAGCAAAGAAGGTATAGGACAGGCCACCCAGCATACCATAGGCTGCACAGATGCCCACCAGGATGAAGCACACCCAATGGCTCATGATGACCATGTGCCTGTCTACAGACATAATGGAGAAAAGCCAGGACTCAGTGATTCCAAAAAGAAGAAAGATGTACATCTGGGCCACACATCTAGCAAAGGAGATGGCTCTCTTTTTGCTGAGAATATGCACGAGCATCTGGGGCACAGTCGTGGTGGTATAGCACACATCCAACATGGAGAGAACACTGATGAAAAAGTACATGGGCGTGTGGAGGCGCGAGTCCTGGTGGACGAGGGTGATGAGGAGGCTGTTGCTCACAAGGATCAACGGGTAAAAGACTAGAAAGAAGGTGAAGAGCAAGGATTGATCCTGGGGTTGGGGGCGAAGCCCAGTAGAATGAATTCTGTCACAGCGGACTGGTTGACTTCCTGCATCGTCATCTGCCTGTGTGAAGAGCGTAGGGGATATGTAATTTATTGAGTGTCTGTGCTGAAGGTGTGTATGGAATTTTCACAATCATTGTCTCATTACGTTTCTTACCAGGAAGTTTGGGTTGGCCAATGGCACCACAATGTTTGTCCCTATAGTAGTTTGAGTGGTTTGGGGTTTGGTTCAGGATTTAGATGAGAATTGTAGTGATAAAAATGAAGACCAAGTCAGGGAAGTGGTGTCTGCTGTGTTACATTCTGACCTGCAGGTATCTGTGCCTCCTTTTCCTGAGACAGCCTTGCTTTTCTCTCTATTATTCACCCTATTTTCTGTTTTCTCTTGTGACTGCAGAGATTGTTAAGCCTTGGTTTACAATTAGAAGCAGGATCAGGACTATTATACTCATTATTTGGGTTCAGGTTTTTTATCACTGTTGGGATTGGACTAAGGTTAGAATTCAGGAGGAGTTCCCTGGCGGTGTAGCGGCTAAGGCTTTGGTGCTCTCGACGCTGAGGCCTGGGTTTTCGATTCCAGCCAAGTAACCACCCAAAAAAAACACAAAAAAGGGAAATGGGGATTCAAGTCAATGCTATGTAAGATAAAAGTTAGAGTTAGTATTTAAGATTTAACTTTTTCTGGTGAATGAGATTTCACTGGTGTTTATTAACTAGGTCATTCGTTCAATACATATTTACTAAATGCTTACTATTTATTATAAATCATGGACAAGGAAGAGTTATAAACATAATCTGGGTGAAAAAAGTGATTTCACTCTGTCTACCAAGATAAATTCTAAATACATTAAAGAGGTAAATGCAAAAAGTAAAACTATAAAGCAACCTCAGAGAAAATACGAGGTTTATCCAGAAAAAAAAATCCAACCATAAATGCCTCTATTTTCCATATTACATGGCTGGATACTTTCCAGACAGTCCTGGTATATGAGTGAATGTTTTTTTTATGGTAGGACAGAGAAAGGCCTTTGAAGCCATCCCCTGACTGTTCCCACGTAAGTCCTTCAACCTCATGATGATGACCCCTTTCTCTTCAATACACAAAAAAAGCAGCATAGCTCCTCATCTCTCTGCTGTAAGAAGTGTAATACTTTTCCCAGTATTTTCAAGGATTCCTTGTGCATGCCTGGTCACTTTGCTCTAAATTCCCTGCTCTCACTAATCCTTGACCCTCCACCCTCAAATAGCTTGCCTCCTCTGGGTACTGACCTCTTCAATGGTTCATCCCTGTTCTCTTTCTCCTTTATGCCCCAAACCTCCCCAACACAAGGTTTTCATTTGTAAGACTTAGACTGAAGGTATGATAACTTACAATGCAGCACAGAACAGAAAACCATTTATAATTGAATATTTAATGTTGGAATGTTCTTAAGTCGTCTCTGCAGCAGTTTTTTTCTGGCATTTTCCTCCCTAGTCCCCCATAGCTGTATTGATACTGGGATCTGGTTTTCTTCCTGGAACCTCTTTCCATCTCCCCTGTGTCCCTGTTCTAGGACTTCTTAGTCCCTGTCACCTGGCTAGCCAGCACAGCACCTCATTCCAATATCTCAGGGCTTCGAAGCTTCATGTATGAGAATGAACTAGAGGGCTTGTCACGTGCTGCTGTGCCTTGTACCCAGACTTTAGATTCAGTAGGTCCGGGCTGGAGCCTGAGAATTTTCACTAACAAGTTCCCAACTAAGGCAGGAGCGTCAGGGACCACACTTAGAGAACTATTGATCTACTCAATTGTACAGGGAAAGTTGGCTGTCTTTCTCTCAATTTCCCTGTGTCCATAGTATGCCCACATGCCCCCTGCCTAAATAAATGTCAATATCTTTTCCCTCTCACATAAATATAAAAACAAAGGAAGAAGCAATAAAGGAAAAGATGAATATTTTTGGCCATGTAAAAAAGACAATTTTCTCTAAGTTAAAAGAAAAAACAACCAATGTTTGTGACATGTGGGATTAATGTCATTAGAACATAAAGATCTTTTCTAAACAAGACAAACACTAACAAATGAGAGTGAGATGTGGAAAAGAAAGATGTGGAAAAGATGTGGAAAGGCTAACAAACCCACAAATGTTTGACCTTTACAATAATTAAAGATTGCTTAAAACATCAATGAAATAATAGTTTTTAATGTATAAAATTGGCAAAAAATTCTTTTAAAATCATAATGCCTAGATTTGCCAGTTTACAATAAAACAGAAATTCTCATATATTGCTATGGGAAATAAATTACTAAAATCTTTCTGTAAGAACTTTTGGCAACACACAATTTTACTTTTAAGAAGTTCCCTGGTGGTGTAGTGGCTTAAGGTTTCCTCGCTGGCGCTGTGAGTGCTGTGGCCTGAGTTCAATTCCCAGCCAGGGAGCTACCCACATTCTACAAAAACACAAACAAACAAACAAAAAAAACACAAGAATTTTGCATAGGGAAAAAGATCAGAGATACATCTCTCTACATCTAAGAGATACATCTTAGAGAGAGATTTTCATCAAGGGTGTTCATTGCAGTCTTATTTCTAATAGGGAAAACTGGAAACAAATGTCCTATAATAGGGGACTGGATCAATACATTATGGTTGAATACCTTGTAGTCTTTAAAATCACATTTTGGAGACTACTTTGCATTGTGGGGAAATGCTCCCATAAGTTAGTAAATTTAAAAAAAGCAGGATATGAAACCATGAATGACCCAGTCCTAATAGTATAAAAAGTTATATGCATAGACAAAAATTGAAAAGGAATATACCTAAATGCTAACAATGGTCATTTCTGGTGATTAGATTTTTTATGTGATGTTTGTTTGCAAATGTTCTCTGAACTTAACAAATTTCCCATAATGAACATGAATTACTTTTGTAATCAGGAATAAAGTTCAAAATGATACTTTGAAGATAGATTATTACAGGGATTTGGCTTCTTAGGGTGGATATGAGGGAGGAAGATCAGAGTTGGAGAAAGATGAGGTGGACCCAGCGAGGAGAAAGGAATGGAGGCTTCTGTGGTTGTCATCCCCGACGCTACCCCCGAGCTGCACTTGGGAATCAGCTCACGTGAGTCAATGCCAATGCATTGACTGGTTCAGGTAAAATTGTTCTGGATAGGAGATTACCTGAGAGGTGAAAACCTAGGTTGATTTCAGAATGTGAGAAGGTAGGTTGGGAGATAGAATGATAACCCAAGATAGAATGATTCGACCCAGGGTGGGACCAGAGAGAGCATCTCACAGAGGGGAAGAGTGTGATCGCAAAAACAAGAGAGAGGTGAAATTGCATTCTAGATTCTGGAAGCTGGCAGACCTCTGAGGCTGGCAAACCAAGGAAAAATGGGGCTTGAACTCGGGCCATTGAAGCATGAGGCAGCCTGCAAGGCACAGAGCCCTGAATTTGGGAGTCAAGCACACCTGGGCCCCAGGAGCAGCTCGTGCTATGTAACCCATGCAACTTACTTCACCTCTCTGAAACTTAGTACCTCGTCTGGACTGTGGGAACTCTGCAGGGTGGTTGGGCAGTTAGATGAAGATAATCTTGAGTTCATGTCAGAGAAAAAAGTGGGTGGTGACTAAATGCCAAAACACAGGAGAGGCAGTTGATGTTTCTGCCTGAGCCGGTACAGAAGGTAGAGACATAAAACAGACTCTTCTCTGCCTCCGAAACCACCCTAAGAGCCCAGAAAGTGCTGGAGCCGAGGAGAGGAGGAAGCCGGTCACTGGAATGGGTGGACCCCAGGCAGAGAAGGGCCCAGGCCTGCTCTCAGTTCTGACCGCTCACTTCCAACTCTAGCTCTGCGATGTGCACACAGGCTCACTCACAACAGGCTCCGCCCAGGTGGACACAAGACCAGACTGAGACTGCCCACTACTCCCAGCTTACATCCCATCCTCTCCACATCCCTGCCTGCCATCCAGCTAAGGCAGGAAAGTCAGTTATCATGATTAATAATAAAAAAGACCAGAATTCTTAATGTGCATCTGGGCCTACCCAACTCTCCTGGCTGTCCCCTGTATGTCCTGTTAGAGCCAGGCTCTTGTGGTCACCGGCTTACTAGTTTGCTGTATAACCTTGGGAGAGTCACCTAACCTCCTTGCCCTACGTGATCTCATCTGCCCAAGAGCCTGCCCAGTCCTTACCTCCAGCTTGTGCCTGCAGACAGAGGGCAGAGGAAGCAGACAGGATGTGGATGACAGGCCTCTGGCCTCCCACACTCCTTGGTCTTTGATGAGTTTGTGTCAGGGGACTGGTTTCTGTTCTCACTTTTCTTGACTGACTTGCTGAGTGTCTTAGGGCCAGTGGGTTGGCCGCTCTGAGTCTCAGGTTCCAACTCAGCCACAGCCAGGTCTGATGATGATCTGTTGTCAATGAGTAGACAGAAATGAACTGTGTGAGTAATTGCAAGGTCCTCATAGGGGGTGAGTGTCTAATCCCTGTGTTGGCTGGGCTTGGGGCTAGGGCTGCCAGCCTTAATCCCTTGTCAGGATGTAGTGCAAATCAGAGAAAAATCATTTGCTTTTCACTTCTCCACCACTCATATGGAATCTTCTGCAACACCAGCTAGGAGATGGAAGATTTAAGACAGAGTTGAAATTTTACTTTTGCCATTTATTAGCACAACTCTGAGCAGGAAATTTGTTTCTTAACCATAAAAAAAGGAGATTGCTTGCACTAATATCTGATTCTGTCACGTTCTGAAAATATATGCTTTCTCCTCGCTTACCCTTTCTTCAGTCCTTTCCCTTAACACACACACACACACACACACACACACACACACACACACACCCTCCCCTATATCAATACAGACCTGTAGCGGCTAGGAATGACCCAGAGAAACAGGTAAAATTAGAAAGCAACAAAAGCAGAGAGAATGATGAAAAAAAGAGGCCTCAGAAGGAAGAGAGAGACACACACGCACAAACACAAGCCACAAGGAGATAGAGAGAGGCACAGAGAAGCAGACTCTGAGAGACACAGACAAGGAGAGAGAAAGACAGATGCGGGGAGCTCATCTGACATCAACAGAAGAAGACTGGGGGCTCAGAACAAGGAAGAAGTTGGAAGAAGGCTTATTCTTTTCTTTGTGAAATAAGAGGAAAGAGGCGTAGAGCTGTGAAGACCCCATGTGAGAGAGGAGGGGGACAAAAAGGGGTGAAGACACAAAAGGAGAAAGAGGCCCAGAGATAAAGAAGAAAGCAGAAAGGATTGCCTGAGGTTCTGGGAAGGTGGGGTGTGGGAAGGGGCTGTGGGGAAAAGACACAGGAGGCCAGAGAAGGGTGATTGGACCAGCAAAGAGCCGGCGGAGACTGGACAAAGAGAGAGAGAGGCAGAGGCCATCAGACAGGGGCCGTGGAGAGAGGTGGGGGCGAGGCCAGTATCCCAGAGAGAGAAAAGGAGCTGGAAGAGAGGCCAAGGGCAGGAAGACGTGTGACTGCAGACGTGGGAAACTGGACAGAGTGGTAGAGGCTGAGGAAGTGGGACAGTGAGGAAGGAGGGGCAGAGAACCAGGTCCCAGGGGAGACCCAGGGACACTCTGCAAGGGGAAATTGCTTGTGAATCAAGGAGGCAGACATAGGCTGAGAAGAGAGGAGAGAACCAAGATGGTTACAGAGGGACCATGCCACAGGCAAATCCAGAGGCAGAACAAGCAATAAACAGAGAAGTCAAGAGGGAAGACAGGCAAAGAGTGAGCTGAACTATCTGAAAAGATGAAATAGGGCCATTTATGACAACGGATGGAGCTTGAGATCTAAGTGAAATAAGCCAGACAGAAAAAAACAAGACCTACATGATTCCACTCATGTGGAACATAAAGCTGAAAGCAACAAAGAAACAAAATTCATGGACACAGTCAATAATTTAGTAGTTACTTGAGGGTAAGTGGGGAGCGGGGTGGGGGAGAAGGGACAGGGACACACATACATGGTGATGGAAAGAGAACTGACTGGGTGATGAACACATAACACAGCACATAGACGATGTATTATAGAATTGTACACCTGGGAGCTGTGTAATTTTTGGCTGATCAATGTCACTCCAATACATTTAACAATAAAATCTGGAAAAAAATTTCCTAATATTAAAAAATCATGGAAAAATGAAAAAAACAAAAACAAAAAACAAAAAACAGTGAGCTGAAGACCCAGTCAGAAACACAGATACTGAAAGAGGATGGAAGCGATGCAACAAAAACCTTGGAGACAGAGGAATGGAAGCAGAGGCAGAAAGAGAGGGAGAGGAATGGAAAGCAGGAGAGAGAGAGGAGGAGAGAGATATAACGGACCCAGAGAAAGAGAAAGGAATGGGTGGACACAGGGAGGCAGAGGCACAGAGGCAGAGACAGGCAGCCATGTGCACACTCACAGAGACATGGGGAGGGAGACAGAGGCAGACAGAGACAGGTGTCTGGTGAGTGGGGACAGTGGACCAGGCAGGGATCCTCGCAAGGCTGGACATGGGGGACAGCCAGTAACCTCGCTTGCTCCCCACAATGGTTGGAGGCACTGCTGACCTGAGCTTATAACCCTGAAGGGAAGGGGGTTCTGGGCAAGGCTTCTTCAGACTCAGGGGACCACTTTGGGCCCCAGCCAGGGCAGTTCCTGAAGCCACCTCTGGCCCAGGGAGGAAAAGCCAGGTTGCTGCTGTGGCATTTGGCTCCCCAGGGACCTACAGGCCATGCCGTTCTGGAGACTCAGGTCAGCTGGGCGGGGGGAGTGTAAGGCTCAGCTGGGGACGCAGCGTGGATGCTGGCAGAGGAGGGCGGCAGGGGGTGCTGAGGTTCAGATGGGGCCCTGAGGACAGGTCTTTTCTCAGCTGCTCCTTCTTCTCCAGAAAAATGAAAACGAGGCACCCTGGGAGGTCTAGGGTGACGAAGGCCATGAAATTGTCCTCTCCCCCTGCCGGGTGGCATCCCCAGGGCTATTTCACCCATTGGCACTGTAGGCAAAGTATCTGGGGTCCTTGAGCTTTCATAATCTACAGACATACATTGGAGATCTGAAAAAAATGATTATTGGCTCAAAAATAGGGATTCCCACAAAATAAAAATTAGTAAATGTTTAAGTGACTATTAATATAGCAGTTGATTACTTTTAGTCAATGGCAACTCATTAAACTCTTATGGTGTATAATAAGAATGTAAGTAATTCTATATCTTACTGTACAGTTATATAGTAAGTGATAGATTGATTACACTGAATGTGGGACACGGGTACGTTTTACCGTGTATCTCACGAAGTACGGTGCCCATGGAGGTCTTAAACCACCCAGTGGCCGCGCCAGCCTCAGCCCTTTGAGGGTGTGTTCTGTCTTGCATTTCAGATCATTGGGTGAGAAGCTTCTCTCAAGCAGGAGAGAAGGGACCAGGCTCCAGCTGTGGCACCTCACTCCCCAAGGACTGCAGCCCTCAGGGCTTGACAGGTGACAGAACTGGCACCCTGCGATTCTGAGATAGTGAAGCAAAGAGCAGGGACTTTGGAGCCCTCTCTTTTGATGTCTCTGGCTAAAGGGTAGGGAGTTCAGTCCTGCCTGGAGGGCAAAAGAAACCAGGCTCCGTGCACGTGCCTGGCAGCTGACCTGTTAGGTTTTCCAAACATTGGCTGTTTCAAAGAATAGATGCTTGGGTACAGCTTCCAAGCCGGTATCATTCAGGGAAATTTCCAAATGTAGTGAGTGGACCGAGTCAGGATCCCCAAGACTTGTCAGTCCAGAATCAGGTGGACTCTGTGGTATTGACTGCTAACCCAAGAGTCAGCAAGAATTAAGAGGTGAATGAATGAATGAGGTTATTTGTTTGCATCATTGCTACTATCTTTTTTTTTTTCAAAGTAACTGTGTTATCTTTATTATTTATTTATTTATTTGTTTATTTATTTATTTATTTATTTGGTGTTTCCCTGGCTGGGAATCGAACCCAGGCCGTGGCATTGAGAGCGCTGATGCCTAGCCACTATGCCACCAGGGAACCCCTGCTATTATTTTTAAAGTTTTTTTGTTTTTGTATATATGAAAAAACTCTTTCTGTTCTCTTTCTCAGCTATCTCTAACCCTCAGTTTAGTAGATCCTGTTTTTATAAACTGAAATGAAACATTTTCAGCTGATACCTGATTCTTATTAACCCATCAGAATTTAGAAGTTTAGTCTTTTTATTTTTCATAGCAATATAATTAGCAGACATTCAATAAGAATTTGTTTGTTTGTTTCTTTGTTTGTTTTCAACCAGGACATACTTGGTCAAATTGATTGTATAACCAAGGTCCTTTTTGAGCGTTATTATCTTTCAATCGGGCATGACAAACTACCATTAAGCAGCAAGGGTTGCCTTTACAAAGCCTTCGCAGGAAAATCGGCCCGGTGTCTGGCTTGCAGTACCCCAACCTTACAGATGGTAAGTAAAGTCACCTCCTGGTCGGCGGGAACCTTAGCAAATTTAGGGATCTCGTTGGAAAGAAATATACTCAAATTTATAGCTACTATGGGTAAAATATAAAGGAGAAAATTTGAGCTTGGTTTTCCAGCCTCAGTATAACAAATAATAGAGGATTTTAAAAGTCCAATTTGATATTCCTCATGAAAACTTTCAGGCACAAGTTAATTCTGTGGCCTTAAAAGTGGCTCAGCACTGTATTTCTCTAGGTTTGCAAAGCAAACTGGAGGAGGCCCTTGTGGTTAACATTTAACATTCCTACTACACCAGTATAAATGAGGCCACATGAAGATTATTTAAAATCACAAGCGCGGATATTGTCAGAAAAACATCATCTATGACTTGCAAAAAGGCAAGAGAGATTTCTTGGAGCCCCTCTTAGTGCAGTGCTGGGTGTTCCTAGCAGATCCTCTGGGGATCACGTGACTTTATAGTGGTGTGCTCCTTCAATTGACTTTTTATGAATTAACGGTATTTTACAATTCTGCAGGGGTAGCTGTTAAGTTATAGAAAATTGACAGCAATACAAATATTCTTGTCCATAGTAATGCAAATGTTTTCTATTCATAATGATGCAAAATGTTCAATAGAGAATACACATTTCTGTAAGACAAATTCTTCCTTGAACCAATCCTAACATCTGCCTGCTTCCTTCAAGAATTAATGAGCTCAGTGAAGTTTTTGAGATATGTTCATTTAAGAAAAACCATAAAGAAAAATATTCTTAAGTTTGTTAAGAATTCTATTCATTAAAAGTTATTATTCAATTCTATTCTATTCATTAAAAGAAAGTGAAAAATACTCTTCAACAGTAAAAACAAATCAACATGGATACATGTCAAACCTATTGTTGAGTAATTAAATCATATTACAGAAGAATACTTACTGTATAATTTAATTTTAAAAATCATAAAAATAATAAATTGTTTATGAATTGTATTGTAATATATTTCTTCAAAAATATTAATAAAATCAATTTTAATATTTAAAATCCTGAAAAATAGACACTAAAATGCTGACAGTAGCTATCTCCAGGTCTGAGGTAACGGATGATTTTCATTTCCTTTTTTTTATTTGCCTCTGTTTTATAAAATTTTAAGAATAAACCTAACTACTTTTTCAATAAAGGAAACAAGTAATCAACTGAAAGAAGATATATTCAAAGCCCAGAATTAATACCCAAAATATACAACAAACTGCAAATCAACAAAAGGCAAATGATACATTATATTATTGAACATTTAGTATATGTTGCTCTCTATGATAAATGCTTTACATGCATTTTCTCATTTAATCCTTCCAACAACTCTCTGACGTATATATTATTTTCTTCCCATTACCAGATGAGGAAACTGAGACTCAGAGAGAAGAGGTAACTTGCCCATCATTGCGGAGTTAACAAAGGATAGAGTAGGATTGGAACACAGAAGCCTGACCCCAGAGCCTACTAACCTCACTTCACAATACCACCAACAATCTCATGAAAAGATGCTAAATTCACTAACAGCTAGGGAATTCCAAATGAAACAAAAAATGTTTCCACTTTCTGTACATGAGATAGGTAAGAACATTAGAATGTTTGAGATACACAGGCAATATCAAGTGTTCATGAGAATGAAAAGTGTAGAGTGACAAAACTACTTAGAAGAATAATTTAGGAGGATCTAGTAAATTTGAAATTTCTTTGATTCTGCAATCTGCAAAGTCCACTTCTATATATAAATCCTAGAAAAAAATACTTATATATGAAGAAATGTGCAAAGACATTAGTTGCAGAATTGCTCAAATAGTGAAAAATTGGAAATAAACAAATGTTCAACAATAAATAAATGAAATGTGGTATATTCAAATACTTATCAATTGGAATAACTTAGGCCATAATTATCAAATGGATGGATGTCAGAAATATTATGCTAAGTTAAATTTTTTTCAGAGTGATACTGACATCATGCTACCATTAAAACTTTTCAAACTCTCACAAGAATAATTTTATTTATTGTTCATTGATACAATTCTACAAAGCAAAATTTTAAAAGCACACTGAATAGACTTTAATCATAGTGGTTGATTCAGGGGAGTTGGGGATATTCAAAGAACGCTTTGATTTTTATCTGTAATTATGTAATACTTAAAAAAAAGACAGACTAAATATGGCAAAATATTGACAAGTGTTTATTTTGCATGTAGAAAATTGGAGTCTGTTATACTATTTTCTATGCTCTCTGTGGGTGTCTCTGTCTCTCTTTCTGTGTCTCTGTCTTTATATATGCATGCAGATATACAAAAATATATAGATATACATACACACATATTTTTCTTTTATGAAATATATGTATTTATTTTGTCAAAATCAAAATGAGATTTAAAATGTAAAACCAGGTAAGAGTAAGTTTCACAAGCTTAGTCCAGATCAGATCAACTCTTAGCCATATTGTTACACAGATTATGTTTAAAATAATTTTAGCTTAGATTTTTATAGCCCCCAGTGCAAAAAGCAATGGTAAATATTATTTGTAAGTACATGTCAGACAGCAATGCATGACTGTTCCTGTCATTTTCACCCAATCCTTTACACTGTAGAAAATCATGTGCACAAGCTAAGCATTTGGCTGTGATCATATTGTACTGACATGAACTTCCAGAGGTGAGAGAAGAACCCAGGAAAAGCAATAAAGCAATGACCTTGAACCATAAGGATATAATCTTTGAAGAAGAAATCTTTTGCTTTCAATACTCAATTGAGTCATTGGGTGATGGCAGCTGAAAGTTTTCCAGCCAATGGGGAGACCTTCAGCTTAGGGCTGGCCACACCCTCCCCAGCTGCTCACAGTCCCAGGAAGGCTCAGGTTAATCAGAAGTGATGTGTTTTTATATCACATGAGCCTCATCAAGACTGCCCATGATTCTAGACAACTGAAACATCCTGGGTCATTGAGCAGTTTCTCTGCCACACAGTACTTTCAGAAAGGCCCCCTTTACATCCTTGTTCCGGAGGCTGTAGATGATGGGGTTGAGGAAGGCAGAGACAACATTGTAGAATAGGGCTAGCTTCTTGTCCCTCTCTGGGTCATACCAGGAGCCGGGCCTCATATACATGACCATTGCTGGCCCATAGAACATGGTGACTACAGTGACATGAGAAACACACGTGGAGAAAGACTTGAGCCTCCCCTGGGATGAACGGATTCTCAAGATGGAGGCAAAGATACAGACATAAGAGGCCAAAATGAGGGAGAGTGGGACCAAAAGCAGGATGAAACCCAAGATGAAGTCCAACCAGTCATTGAAGGATGTGTCAGCACAGGCCAACTTCAGGACAGCAGGGACCTCACAGAAGAAGTGGTTTATCTTGTAGGGACCACAATAAGGCAGATGCATGGTGAAAACAGTGTAGATCAAGGCCCCAAGTATGCTAATGGACCAACAGACTGTGACCATCTTAATACAAGTAGAACGGCTCACAAGTAGGGTATAGTGAAGGGGGAAGCAAATGGCTACATACCTGTCATAGGCCATAATAGCATAGAGGACACACTCAGCAATGCCTAGGACCAAGAAGATAAACATCTGGGCTACACAAGCACCCCAGCTGATGGTTCTCCTTGGACACACCATATTAACCAACATCTGGGGCATGGTGGTGGTGACATAGCTCATGTCTACCAAGGAGAGGACACTGAGAAAAAAGTACATGGGTGTGTGGAGGTGTGAATCCAGGTAGATCAGGGTGATGATGAGTCCATTGCCTAGAAGGGTGATGAGGTAGAGGAGGAGGAAGCAAGTGAACAGGGCCATTCTGACCTGTGACTCACTGGAGAAGCCAAGGAGAAGGAACTCAGACACGGAGCTGTGGTTCTCTTTGCCAAGGCTCTGCATGGTGACCTGCTTCTTAAAGACAGACAGAGCTTCCCTGTTCTGTCCCGGGCCTTGGTGCGGAGGAGCATGGAGTTGGCAGAAGCTGAGTCACACACATACAGCACCTTGCATAGTAGCTTGCACAGAACTGGTCAAACCTGTGTTGAGTTGGATAAAAAGGGAAAGGCAGCTCTGGACCGGGAAAGTAAGTCAGAAGATCTGGATTCACACCTGTAATAGACTAGAGGATGGCTGACTGCCCACACGCCCTTCTCTGGAAACCACCCTCACCCACAGAAGGCAAGAAGTTACGTAGCCATGTTTGCAGCAAGGAACGCAGCCAACCCCTGGCCACTGCTGAAGTCTCCAAAGCGGGGACACTTGTTCCAGTCCTGAGAATTCAAAATGATGACACTGATAGTCTGTGTCAATGGGCTGAGGGTGCCTGATGTCCTTACTATCAACCCAGAGCTGGTGTGCTGGTAACCCAAAGCCACAGGGAAATGGAGCTGTAGAGAAGAAAGGGAGAGGCCTTGCAGAGATGATAAACTAGCAGACGTGCTGGGGAGCAGAAAACAGAGACCTCACAGCACTGAGCAGCTGAGAGAGTGACACTTCTTCCTGACTTGCTACATCCAGTTTCCCTGAGGCCGTCTGAACGTGGGTTCTTGTGCTTGGATGTCTGTGGGATGTTTCTGTCAACCCAATCACCACTCACAACCGCATTTTAAATCCAGCTCTTCCTGACTGTCCCACGGTTGTCACTTACCCAGTTGTGTCCCTTCACCTCCATTGTCCTCAGTCTCCCCATCTGTTAGATAGAGGTGAAACCTCTATGGCACAGGGTATTGATAAGGAGCATATGAGATACTGTATGCCGAGACATTTTGCAAAGTATGAAATATTAGACAAATAAAAGGGGTTAATATAAGTGGGATGGGTCTGGAAATCAGAAGATTGGGGGTGGAGGGACTGGTCCTGACTCTGCCCTGATTTGTTGTGCAATCTTGGGTAACTCTATACTGCTCTATGAACTTCACAGCCCCATTTTTAAGTGAGGCAGTTGGACTTGACCATCCCAAAAGACCCTCCCCGCTCTGTATTCTTTGATACAAGTAACATCAGCTGGAGACCTGTGATCACATCAGTGCAGCGAGCACCAAGGGGAGATGAGCACTTGGCTGAATAAGACTGTTAGCAAGAGGTTCCTTCCGGGGGTTGGAGACGTGAGACCAGAGCATAGAAGAGTGAGTAGAGCATAGACTTGGGTGGCAACACGCCTGAGACTTGTAGCCTCTTTACTTGCTTCTAAGTCCCTTAGCCTCTCAGGAGTCCCAATCTCCCACAGTGGAGATTGCATGAAATAAACCTGGTCTATTGAAAGTGCTCAATAAATGGTATCAATTTAGGTAACAGGAAGCTGAATGGAAGGAAGAGTGGAGGGTGGGGAGAGGAGCTAGTGTGACATTACCAAGCTTCTGAGGTGCCAGGGGACAGGACAGAAAACAAGACTGTGAGGACCGATTGCTGCAGGAGGATGGTGGAGGTCTGGGAGATGAAAATGTTGGCTGAGGCTGTATGGGCAGGAGAAGATGGTGTGATATTTTTGTGCTGAGTGTTAGGGATCATCAATAATTGTATAGAGAAGAAAAATGTCCCAGATCAGAAATGTCTGTGAAGAGGAAAACTAGGGAAGCTAAGCATCTTGGAGAAGAGGGACTCTCAAGAGATAAGGATTGGTCAGCAGTGCACATGGCAAACCCTGAAGCCAGGATGACGAGGGTGGCCCCCACCCTCCTTCACGCCAGTCCACACCCCAGACCTGTACTTTTCCAGTGCCCTCTAACTGGCCTCTCCTCCTGGTTTATTACCCACTAGCAGATACGGCTTCATCTCTCATGCCCTTTCTCATGCCTCCGTAGGCTGGAATTTTAAGCCTTCCTTTGCCATCTGGTTCTAACCAATTTTCAAGTCTGTGTGATTCACCAGCATCTCAGTGAGGCTCCTGAGCTATGATGTTAACAGCATAACCACCAAAACGACCCTTCCTATTCTGGGCAGCTGGGTGCCTCGTCTCTGAGCCACGTATCTTCCAAACCACGTGGCTCTCCCAGTATCTGCCATAGGTATGCCATGCAGATCTTCACCGCCCTTCCCTGGAACGATCGTAAATGCTGGCATGCCTGCCGCAATCCCTTCTGCTTCTTCACATACCACCAACCTTCAAGGCTGAGCTTGGGGTTTCCTCCTCCTTACTTGGCCAGCCTGGGCTTGTGGATTTTGTGATTGTCGTCCCAGCAGAGGCTGTCTGCTTTAGATCTCTCCACGGGATCCAGTAAGGATCAGCAGACTGCTTTTGGAGCCCTGTCCCAGAGCTAGTTTTCTCAGGTTTAAGACCAGATTCTGCTTTGCCTTCTTCCATCATGCTCTCAAGTGCCAGAGCCAGCCCTCAATCCCGCATGTCTGGCTGCATGGCCCGCCCAGCTCTGAACCATTGTGACCTCCTGCATCTCTCAAGGGCACCGTGAAGAAGCAATTACCTCAAGCCCTCACTCTGGAAATGCCATCTTCATGTCCACTCTTCTTTCTCCACCGGCTGATGCAGTTCTGGCAGAGAACAAAGGAGAGGAAGCCTCATCAGGGGCCTACCCGGGGAGCCCCAGGACACATTCTGGGTGTGGGGGTGGGAGGGTGCTCCTGAGAGGGATGTGTGCAAGTCTGGGAATGGCTGTGAATGTGCACTGGAGGTCCCGCTCCTGCTTACTGAGGGCAAGTGCTCCCTTCTCTCCTCCCGCAGACTAGGGTGGGGCTCCTTCGTCCATTCTGGGGATGCCCAGGGAAGGAAACTCCCCCATCCCCTTCCACAGTCCCACCTACAAATGCCCAGCACCCTGTTCTTCTGCTTCAGTCATCTCTTTCACGCCTGCTGTGGCCTCATTCCTTTGGCCTCATGCAGGGCAGTAGAAGGAAGTTCACCCCTCTCCTTAGCACAGTGGCCCTACAGGGGAGATCTATGCCTCTCTTAAGTGTGTTGGACACAGAGCAGCCCTGGAGGGAGGAGCTTCCAGCTGGCAGACACAGGGTTTGCTTCTTATCAGAATGGGGTTGGCGCAAGGATTTCCAATCCCTGAAAAGCCCTGAGGATTCCCTGTCCTTGCTGTGTAAATACAGCACAGAGCCTCTGGGCAGATGAAAGACACAGTGACATTTACTGTCCCCAAGGCATCTTGGGCTTGCCCCTGGAGCTAGGGAGCTGGGCATGTTGTGCAGTTTTCTTGTGGGGACTGAAATTTCTTCCCATTGAGACTTAGAGGAGGGAGGAGTCCTACAGCTGAATTTCCACATCCCTGCGTGACACAGAGCTAATAATAAGATGTGCTTTACCGAGAAACAAAAACTCATGGACCCAATCAATAGTTTAATGGTTAGTGGTTATCTGAGTGTATGGGGGAGGAGGGGGAGAGGAGGGAGGGGGAGTCAAATACATGGTGATGAGAAGAGAACTGACTCTGGGTGGTGAAAACATAATGCAACACGTAGATGATGTGTAGTAGAATTGTACAATTGGAATCCATGCAATTTTTACTAATCAATGTCACCCCAATAAATCTAATAATAAAAATAAAAATAAATAAAAAGATATCTTTGTCCAAAAGAAAAGCGGGGGCTTTGTTTCCTTCCAAAGCACTTTTGTGTGTCTTTTATATCCTCAAGCATCTTATCCAAGGCCACACACCTTCTAGAGGTAAAACTAAGGCTTGGATATAGATAATATAAATGCTGCTAATGCTTATTAGTGTTCTCATAGCTACCGTTTATTGAAACCTATTATCCAAGGTCACACACCTCATTGTGGTGTAAATGCTACCAAACCTGTTACTATAGCAATAACTACCTACAATTAAACGTACCAGATTGAACTCTTAAAAGATGCTACACTGGGCACTGCACATGGTTAACCCTTGTAACAAGGTCAGTAAGCTCTTTGATAGATCAGGAGGTACAAAAAGTTTCAGAGAATTAAGTTGTTCACACCACATAGTAGATACACTGTATAGTCTGAATTTGAACTGAGATCTGGAAAATTCCAAATCGTTCTACTGCAGCATCTCTACGACGACAGTACAATGCTAGTTTATAGAGTGTGTACAGTCAGGCTGTAAAGTGTCTGTAAGGCTGAGTGTAGGAGCCAGCTTGTCAGAGGCCAGGACAGAAGTACAGCCTTCCTCAGACCCACTTGGGGGACACTGTCCCCAGCTGAGTACTCTCTCGGCTCCTTCTAGAATTCCAAGAGAGAAAATCAGGAGACTGGCTCAGCTTCATTAACTGACTGGACAGAGGTCACTGGGAAGGAGCCTGCTTCATGGGTGGGAGGCACTGACCAACTACACGCGATGGTACAGTCTAGCAAGGTAGACTTCAGCGTCTATAGCGTGGGTGATGAAAGTCAAGTTCAGGCCAAGGTGAAATCCAGTTTGGGCACAAAGGGACTTAAGGCCAATGGAGACTACTTTTACCTTGGTAGAGGTCACTGAGAGGAATCCAAGTCAAGTGATACTTAGTCGGGGACAAGGGCCTGAGCCCTGGATGGGACCTACAGGGCAGAACTGGATGAGTCCTGGTAATTGGGAGGAGTCCCAGAAACAAGTCATCTTCAAGGACAGCTTCTCAGGGCCAAGTCCAAAGAAGTCCTATTAGTTTGGCTGGAGCATGAAGTTGAACAAGCCAGAAGCCCCACAGCACTGGATGCTGTCCTGGAGTATGAGACTATGACTGCTTAGGTCCCCAGAGATAGAGCACATTCATCCAGGCAACTCAGATTTCAGGGCTCACAGGTATCGGCCACAGTGCTTGACCACAACTGTGGGGAGACAGGACAGCCAAGGACAGGATTGGGTAGGGTGATCTCATATCTTACTTAGTCTTCACGGAACAGTCCTGGTTTGCTCCTGTTGTAGATTAATTAACTCCTGTAATTATGTTAAATACTCCCTTTCACTCTCAGACCGTGCCTGCCTTAGGACATTGCATGGTCTCCTGGATTAGGGGGCCATGAGCCTGGGAGCTGCCTGAGCCGGGGCAGCCCCACCCAGGACACAAGCATTAGCTGTGGCACCAGATGGTCATACACTGGAATACGTTTCTCTCTTGACTATTTGTCTGTTCCCTGTACCACTCCCTTTCCCAGACTTAGGTTCTGGAACTCAGAGAGCCAGCGTTTCTTGTGCAACACAGGAAAAGGAAAACGGCCAGACAGACTGGGGAATGCTGCCCACCACTCCTCCCCACGGGACCTTGGGTGAATGACTTTCCCTCTCTGAGCCTCATTTTCATCGTATTTAGAACAGAAAACAATGCCATGGGGGTGAAGAAGGTGCACCCCACACATTCCGGTGCACAGAGGGGCTCGGTCAGTGCTAGGTCCCACCCTGACAGCAGTAAGTGAGCAGTCAGATTTTCCCTTTTGTTAGGAAAATAAATATTTACACAAAACCTTTTCAGCTGAGTTGCCCTTGCACAGGACCAGGTTATATGACTGCCCTTGCTGAAAGGGATTCTGGGAAAGGAAGACATGGAGGCACCATTGGGGCTTGACCATTCATGCCATATTGAGTGCCCCAAACAAATGTTGTTAGTGAGGAGATGGTTTTATCAGCAAAGAAGAAAGGAATGGATAGTCAACCAACTAGTACCTGTCACGATAAAATTGTGTGTAAAGGGTGGTATCAATGAAGTGAGAGAAAAACTCCATTTTCGTTTAGGTATAGGAAAAAATTAAAGAAAAAACTTAACTGGAATTTTCTTTGTTGTATGGAAGGAACTAGAGGGTAACTATTTTATTCTTCCTACCTTTCTATCTTTATGAATTTTATTTGATGAACACGGGTTACTTTACTCAGAAAGGAGGAAAGACTCCATCAGGGATTATCCTGGGATCAAGGAATCCTCGGTGGAATGACCTGCAGGCTGAGAATCAGGATTTTCTATTTCCCTGTCAGCCTCAACCCTCTTGCAGCTCAGGCAGGGGTCTCAGGAACAACTCAGGACTTCCAGAAAGACTGAAGAGTAACTTGAAGGGTCCAAAAATGCTGAGAGACGTGCCCCATTCCCAGGCTAGAGATGTAGGTGGTCCTGGCCTGTCACAGACCCCCACCTCCAAGCAGAGTGTACTGGGGGCACTTTGCAACCAGGCAGACCTAGATTGGGATCTCACCTGCCCCGAAACGCTGTTTGAGCTTGAACAAGTCATTTTGCCTCTCTGAACTTCAGTGTCCTCGTGTATAAAGTGGAATAACATGTTTCTTTCACGGACTTGTTGGAGAATTAAATGAAATGATGCCTGCGGGCACATAGACTGTGTTCAGTGGATGTCGATCCCTTTCCCCTTTTCTTTGCCTATCCCCAGAGGAATGTCCCAGAAGAGTCCACTGCCCTCAAAAGTTGCTGGCCCAATCCCCTCCCCCTCCATAGGTGACTCTGTCCCTTCCATAGGAGAGCTCTCAGGGCTCCCTGCCCCTGGTCTGGCTTGTACTGGATCGTGACACGGGGTTCAGCATTGGTTACAGGCACAGCCTGTGTGGCCAGACAAAACCATCTCAGGATCCCGCTCCACCCAGCTACTTAGGTTTCTGAGCTTCCATTTTTGTATCTGTGAAATAGGGATGATACGAGGATTTAGTATATAGCAGATGTCTGGCCCATAACGACTACTAAGAAAAGCAAAGCCCCAAACTCAATGACAAGTATTATATTATGACAGAAGGCACACAGCTCCATTTTTACAGAGAGGAGGCTCTGGGAAGCCAAGTGACTGAGCCGGGTTGCAGTGACCAGGTCTGTGTGATGGCAAATCCCTGGGTCTCCTGTGTAGCAGTCTCTTCTCCAGAGGTTGCTCTCTGGAGCCCTCGGCTGCTGAGCAGGAGGGCGGGCCACCCCTGTGGTGTCAGCCCAAGTGTCTGCTGGGGCTGCCGCCTGGCATTGGAGATTCTGAGTGGGGGCAGGGATCCAGCTTGGGGAATATGGGGAGCATCAGGCATGAGGGCTTATCAAGTGGAGAGAAGGCGACTCAGGGTGCCCCATGTACTCTCATAAGGAAAGGTAGCTCAGGTAAGGCCTGTCTGAGCCACCGTGATGCAGACTGAGGATTCTGAAGGAGAGAAGAGAGCGTGGTCAGAGGTGGGGGGGTGGAGAGGCAGATACGGGTCAGAGGAGGGCTTCAAAGAGCACGTCATTGAGGCCAGAAGGGACTAGCCCTCTCAGCTCAGTACAATAAAGGCTTTGATGAGGGGCAGGGTCAAGCCTCCTAAGTTGCCTTGAGAGGTAGTGAGCTTCCTGTTCCTGAAAGTATGTGAACAGGAGCTGGGACACACTTTGCCAGGGAGCCTGTAGAGAAGACGTGTCCTTAGTCTCTAGTAGGGACTGGATTCTCCAAGATCGCCTCCAGCCTCAAGGTTTGAGTCTCTGACGTGGTCTGGAGCAGATCTGTGGGGTGTCACTGAGGGCTGAGGAGGGGACCTGCAACCCAGAGCCTGTTAGAGCAAGACCCTTTTGAGCCTGCTTGCTCTGGACTCGGGCCCAACCCTGTCTTCAGCTTAGCACTGGCCACAGCAGGCTCAGACCCCTCCCAGACACAGAGTCCGAGGAGGATGGGATCGCTCTCCCGGGTGGGGAGGGGAACCAGGGTAGGGACAGGGTTGGAGCGGAGGGCTCCAAAGAGCAACCTCTGGGCCTTACCCTGAAGGAAGCATCTTCCTGCAGTGCTTAGGGAGGCTGCTCGTTTCAGGCACCCATGCAAAGTATGCTCCAGCAGGAGTGACGGTGGCACTGGCCCAGCCCACACACCTGGGGCCCCCGAGGGCTGACACCTGCTCCCTGGGGCCAGGTTCCAGGCTCCTCTCTGACCCGCAGACTCTGTCTTCAGTTTCCATCCCGTTCAGTCTCGTAGGGCTCTGTCCGTCCTCTGTGGCCCTCTGTGTCTCCTCGTCTGTCCATCTGTGTACCCTGATCTTTCCTGGTGTGCCTCTGTGTCTCCATTCTTCTCAGTCCGGGTCTCTGGTCTGTGCCCGAGTCCATCCTTGCTGCCCATAGATGGGGAACTGCCACCTCAGACCCCTCGGATCTCCAGATCCTGCCAGGCGCCCAGGGTTCTGTTATCCATCCCCGGCCCAGCAGCGCCCGGGCCCTCGGAGGAGGATACAGCCTGGTTACCCTTGGACTCCAGAGCCAGCACTCTTTCCTCTTCCCGCACAGCACTGAGGATTCCAGGGGCTGCTGGAGGGGACAGGGGGGGACTTGGGGGAGGGCCGTTCCCGCCTGGCCTCTGTGCTCCTCTGGATGCCTGCTCCTTTCATTTAAGCTCAATGGAGTGAAGAAGACCATGGTACGGGAGGCGGGGGGACATGCAGGCGCAGGGACGGCCAGCGTATGACTGTGGCTGTGCGCTACAGGGACCGGCGGCCTGGCGGGGTGGCCACCCTGCGTCTGCTTGGCCTGGTCAGCTGCCTGCCCTAGCTTCACTCGCTGCATAATTTCTGCCCCGCCTGCTCCCCTTCATGTCAGCTTCTACCCCGGAGGAGGCGGGAAATGAGAGAGCCAGCGAGTGCGTAGGTGGTCGGGGAGGCGGAGGGCCTGTCTTCAGGCAGGTCACTCCAGCCACGTTCTCGCAGAGGTGCGCAGAGGCCGTGTGGCCTGGCAGTGGTGAGCCCAGGCCCCGGAGCTGGCCACAGACAGCCCGTCCCTGGGCAGGTGTGCCTCACGTTCTTTACCTGTAAAGCGGGTATAGCAATAATGCCACCCCCCGGGCGGCTCGGTGCGGGGCTCATGCTCAGCTGGCAGGCATTCTGGTGCAACTTCTCCTGTTTCCGATGACAGGTGTCTGTTCTGATTGGAGGGTGCCCATATTTATTATTGAAATTTTCAACCATCACCCCAGTTATGGGGGATAAAATAAAATAATGGACGTAAAGCACATGTCGTACTGCTTGGCACATAGTTAGCCGTTACAATGATAATAACTAACATATTACATTATGTTAAATTATTAAAATAATTGTATTTGTTATGTAATTGTAGTGATTATATATTGTTAAGTTATTATGTTATTTAAAATAGCATTTTATATTATTATTATTTATTGGCTGACACAGGAGTTGACAGAAATGCTAGAGAGATTCACGACACTCAGCTCCAACTCCCCCCGACCTTCCTCCCTCAACTCACTTGTGCCCTGATTTCTCCTGGGGACTCATGACCTTCAGACACAGGTCATTTTCTCCAGATTTCTGAGAAACAGGAAGGAAAAGTGTAGGGAGAGAGACAATATCTGTTCTCTTTCCTTTCTCTTTTTTCCTGGGTTTCCAGGATCATTCAGTAAGGCTTTTGGGTCTTCCTATGTGCCAAGCTCGGTGTTAAGGAATGGGGTTACCGTAGGAAACAATAACATTGTGCACGGTGAGGCCAAGCTGCTCAGTGGGCATGTGTCCCACTTGTGGAGTTTCCAAATCAGCTTGGGCTTGCCTGGAGCTAAGATAGAGTCCAGCGAGCTGACCAATTGGTAGTGTGGAGTTCTGGGTCCTAGTCTCAACTCTGTGACGAGCTCCCACCGTGACCTGGGATCCGTCTCCTTCCTGTGTCTCCTCTCTTCACATGGCGTCCTGGGCCACGGTGATGCTTTCTGTTCCAGTCCTTGCAGCAGCCCAAGATCTCTCTAAAGTGCCTGACCTGTTTTGGAGGCTGGTGACTTAAGCAGAATCTGGCTTTGAGGAGTGCTGCTAGGGTATTTGGTCAAACACTTCGACTCTTCCCTGCAGACAAGGGAGCCATGGAAGGATGGCCCAGTCAGCTTTTTGTTTTAGAAAGCGTGCTCTGCAGGCCAGTGCAGAGAATGGGCTGGACAAAGATCCAGCTGGAGGACTGAGATGAAACCCAGGGGACAGAGAGATGCCAGTGTGTGAACTGCACAGTGGCAATGGAATTAGAAAGGGGCAGATGAGCATGAGAGGTACTTTGGAGCTGGCAGCAATGGAACCTGGGGACAGATAAGGGGGATGAGAAAGGAGTTGAAGGAAGTTTCTCAAGTTTCTGATGGGTGTGACTGCATTGATCTTAGATATACCATTGGTTACTGTGTGTGCACACGCACATCTAAATCCATATCATCAAAATAAGTCCAGCACGAGAGTCTTTGCCCTCGTGATTTGCCTTTCCCTTTCTGAGAATCAAAGCCAGAAAACATTTCCGTAAACTGGGGACTCAGATTCATTAATTTCTGCTTAGTTGTGGTTTTTGCTGCACAAGGAAAACCTTAATGCTGCTGAGAAATGAGTGAGATTCAGTTTGCCCCATACATTCCCTCTGTGAGCCTCAGTTTCCCTATCTGTGAGATGGAGATAATCCTTACTCTATACTTCTCACAGTCATCATGAGATTCAAAGAGAGAATGAATGTCAAGGTATATTTTAAGGTACAGCCCAGAAGCTGAATTCTTTTTATTTGGCCCAAATGGAGGCACAGAGGCCAGACTCATCGTGGTAAATGATGATGCCGCCCTTTCTTCTCCCTTACACGGGGTTGCTGGTTCCTAGCTCTGAGAGCTGGGAAATTTTTCCCCAGCAAAGAAAGTGTTTTACCCTCAGGAGTGTCAGGGGAAGGGTGATGGGGGCCCAGGGCTTCAGGGAACCTGAGTTTCTGACCCAAGGTCCTGGTTGCAGAACAGCATCCTTGGGCCCACGTCACTGGTTTATAGACAGCTCGTTCCAGTTGTCCTCGGCTTCTCCTTGTGGTTCAACCAGGATAAATACTCTTCAACATCAGGCTGCTAAAGAGCAAGCCCATTCATTGACTGTGTGTAAAAAAATGAAAAGTTAGAAATGGCAGCACATTTTCTGACTGTTGGCTCCAAGGTAGAGTAAGTCCAGAAAAAATCCAGCCATGAACACCTCAATTTTTCACTATACATAGCTGGATACTTTCCAGACAACCCTCGTAGTCTCACATCTTTGGGAGTCTTTTCTCAGGAAGAATGTGGTTTACAAGGTAGGCATTTTTATTCCTGTTTTGCAGCTGAGGAAATTGAGGGTTAAGAAGTGAGCAAAGCTTGCTAAGGTTACATGGCCAGTAAAGCCAGAGCCAGGATTCCAGCAGGGCCCATTGTGTCTAAACCCCATGCCCTTTCCATGCTGCCACCTGGTTTCTCTCCCTTCGAGACCACCTGGCCCAAACACCATTCTACTTTATGCAGAAACTGGGGACAACCTGGTGAGGCAATGCAACCTGCAAAGGCTTTGGGGGAAACATAGGGATTTAATAAAAATAGCTATCTGACAGCTACCTGACAGCTACTGGGTAATGTCTGAAAATGTCCTAGAAAAGAATGTAGCTCATAAGGGATTCAAAATGTATTCAGTCCTTTGGCCAAAGTCAAGAAACCATCCGACATATTGAACATAGGCACCGGTTCTCATGGAGACTCATTCCTGGTGCTCCAAAGGAGAACCAGCAGATTGGAGAACAGGTAAGTTGGGTCAGATAAGTTGGTGCCAGGAGAAGAATAATACTGACAGCATCAGATTGCTCCCATGCCCTAAGTACTAATGAGGCGCATGACAGCTCTTCAGTAAGGCTGTCTTTTCCCTGTTCTTTAGGAAGAAACAGAGGCTCAGAGACATTAAGTTGAGAAAGAGCCAAGAGTCTGCAAGAAGCTAAAAATGAATGAAATGCTGGCTTTTGTGGGGAGAAGCAACAGAGGGTAGGCATTTGGGAGATTGAAAATTGACTTTGGGCATAAGTATGATGGGGTACCTCTCAAGATGCTTGCTTGGATAGCTTGGACCTGAATCTCAGTCCTATGTACAGAGAACCATCCAGAAATGCAGTTAACATTTATTATGCATCTACCACATGTTAGGCCTTCTGTGTGATGCTTTTCATGCCAAAATATCACTCAATGCTTGCAGTAAATTTGTAACAAAGGGACAATTATTCTCAGTCAGTACTGGAAGAAGTAGTCTTAAAGGGGTAGGGAGTGGGGGTAACGGGCTTGCTCAAGGTCATTTACTCAGTAAACTGTAGAGCCAGGACTTAAAATTCAGTGTCCCTTCTAACACCTCATGGCATGAGATGGGGTGAGTCTGCCTGGGGCAGACCAAGGGTAAAATTAAAGTGAAAAAATAAATCGATGTCTTCAATAAGACCAAATAAGTTCTCTCACTGTCATTGATAAATTACATAGAGTCTGTACACCAATATTTATCTCTAAACACCTGGTTACCTTACTAAAAAAGGAATGCTAAGGCGAAGTAGAGATCAGCTAGCCCAGTGCTTTCACTTCACAGCTGAAGAAAAAGGCTAAGATTAGTAATTACTAGCAAGTCAGAGGCAGAGCCTGGACCAGATGTGGAAGACGTGTCCTCTTCATAAATTTCCTGAAAGTGGTGGCCGTGGACAAGAGCAGGTAAAATGGGTTGTCATGTTGTTTCATCATAACTGGACACTGACCACTGCTCCAAGACCATCAATAACTCTCACCCTGATGAATAGTTTAGTTCATCCTTGGTCTGAATGTGTGCCTTTCTTTTTCATTAAGAGGTAGAACACAATGCAAGAGGCTAACCAGTCTTCCGTGACCGAATTCATCCTTCTGGGATTCTCCTTCAGCCCCAGGACCATGCCTCTGCTCTTTTCAGCCTTTCTGATGATCTATCTGTTGATTATTCTGGGCAACAGCCTAATCACCATCCTCATCTGCCTGGACTCACACCTCCACACACCCATGTACTTCTTCATCGGCGTTCTTTCCGTGTTGGATTTGGGGTATACCACTACAACAGTGCCCCAGATGTTGGCACATCTGGCCAGCAAGAAGAAAACTATCTCTTTTGCCAGCTGTGTGGCCCAAATGTACATTTTCTTGGTGCTAGGCATCACCGAGTCCTGGCTCTTTGCCATCATGTCCATAGACAGGTATGTGGCCATCTGCCATCCACTCAGATACAAGGTCATCATGAGCCCATGGCTATGTGGGGTTATGGTCATTTTCTGTGGACTCTGGGGTGTCATCTCTGCTCTTGTCTACACTGTCTTTGCCATGCGTCTGCCCTACTGTGGCCCCAATAAGATCAATCACTTCTTCTGTGAAGTCCCAGCAGTCTTAAAGCTGGCTTGTGCAGACACCTCAGTCAATGACTGGGTAGACTTCATTCTTGGCTTTAGTGTCATCCTGGTTCCACTTTCCTTCATCTTTGTCATTTACATCAACATTGTCATTGCCATCATGAGGATCCGTTCAGTCCAAGGGCGGCTGAAGGCCTTCTCCACCTGTGTCTCCCATGTCACTGTAGTTACCATGTTTTGCGTGCCAGCCATGGTGATGTATATGAAGCCTGGCTCTGAGGCCTCACCAGAAGAGGACAAGAAGTTGGCCCTGTTCTACAATGTCATCTCTGCTTTCCTCAACCCCATCATCTACAGCCTCCGGAACAAAGACGTGAAGAGGGCTTTTCTCAAGGTAACAAGCTGGGGCAGTTCCAAAGAATGAGGCCTTGGAAGGGTAGCTGGAAGAGAGAGAAACAAGACTCATGATGCACAGTTAATGACCCAAACACCTATTCACAAGACCCAGCAGCACTGGTAACACTCCCCATTTAGCCCCAATCTCAACGCTACATAGGTCTTTGGGGGACAGATGACAACATGAAATGCCTTCCAGGTACATCAGTCTTTAAGTTCCCTTTTGTTCTAGAGTCTCAGTAGTTAATAAAAGAAGCGGGTATCTGAGCCACTAAAGTATTTTATTGAGACAAAGGGAATGAATGGGCTTTGTGGTATGCCCTGTGGCTGAAGCTTGAGAAAGGTTCATCACCCTCTGGAAATCACACACCTGGTATTAGCAGGTTAGAAGCAGGAAGGACAAGGGCATTGACCTTGGAGGATTCCTGGGGTGAGGAGGAAGAAGTAAATGCCATTGTAGTGACTCACAAGGCATCCTGTGCTTGCTTCAGATATGCGGGTTGGAGCAATTTACATTAAAAAGTATGATATAATGTTAGCTGAAAAAAATATATAAAACTGTATACATAAAGTTAATCCAAATTTATAAAATATGCATACATTCATTTTTAAAAGCCTGAAAGGACATGCAGTTGACTTTTGAACAATGTGAAAGTTAGGGGTGCTGACCTCTGTGCTGTAGAAAATTCATGTATAACTTTTGACTCCCCAAAAACTATTGACTGGAAGCCTACCTGATAATATAAACAGTCACTTAACACGCATTTTGTATTTTTTATGTATTATATACTAGTATATTCTTACAATAAAGTAAGCTGAAGCAAAAATGTTAAGAAAATCATAAGAGAAAATACATTTATAGTAATTTGTTGAAAAAGCAATCCACATACAAGTGGTTCTGTGCAGTTCCAACCTGTATTGTTCAATGGTCAACCTGTACTGTTCAATATATTGACATGTTAACACTGAGTATGTTTGGATAGTAAGAAAATAAGTGATTTTTATTTTTAGTCATGCTTTAACTGTCTAAAATGTATATAATCACCACATACTGTCTTTATAGTAAAAAGAAATAAAGATTACTTGAAAAGTATTTTTGTCCTGTCACAGAAATAAAAGTTAGCCATGATGTTGGGTTGGCATCATTCATTTATTCATCAAAGGTTCATTGATGCTTACTGTACAGCAGGCCTAATGCCAGGTCGTGTGGATGCGAGTATAGCAATCTAAGTCCCAGTCCAGTGGGCAAGAGACAAGCACTAAGACGAGGACGCTGTAGGCACGCTGCTGGAAACGTAAGCTCTGAGGGAGTGACAGGAAGGTGGGCCTGGCTTCACAGATGAGGCCATGTTTCTGCTGGGTGTTGGAAGCATGAGCAGAAATTTGAAAATTGGAGTAGAGAGGGCAGGGAACAGGATGGGCTTTAGTGTTATCCTGGCTCCACTTTCCTTCAGACAGAGGGGACAGGATGTTGAAAGCCTAGAGCCATGGAGGTTTTGGAGAATGAGTAAGATGCCTGGGACACAGGCCCCAGCAGGGAGAGTAGATGTGACCAATAAGGCTTCTGCTGTGTGAAAGGATTTAGTTCCCCCACCCCTCACCTCCTGCCCCACCACTCTAGACAAATGTTTTCCAAGGACTGTTACCTGAAACTCTGGTCCATTGAAAACTTCTGAGATGAAAATATTCCTTGCCTAAAAAGCTCAGAAAAACTGTTCTCCTCTTCATCCTTCACCTTGCACACTAGTATGGTGAAGACCCTGAGAAATCCAATCACCATAAGCACATGGGTAAGCGAACAATTAAAAACAAGGAAAATAACTATGCTAATTCTACTGAACACAATTATTTCCCCAAATTGTTGGATCACAGAACCCTTTCTTCCTGGAATCTTTATGAGCCAAAGAACTAGTATTCTAAAAATATACTGTGAGAAATGCTGTGATATGCATGGATGGCTTTGAGGGAGGCACTACAGAAAAACATGAAGCGACTAAAGTATACCTCAGACGTCACCCCTCAGAGTTAACCGTTCTTAATACCTTGGTGCATTGCTTTATGTCTCTACGTGTCATTTGGCGTCGTTGAGATGATATGTAAATACCGTTCCATAGTCTTTCACTATGCCTCTTATACGTAGATTTTCCATAATTTTATTTCACTGTGCTTCAGTTTGTACATTTTTCTTTTGACCTGATTTCCAGTTTGCTAAATTGGAAATTTAATCTGCTGGGAAACCCAAGAATTTAATTCTTAATTTCAATTATTATACTTTTAGTTCAAAACTTTTAATTTTGTTTCTTTTTTTTTTTTTTTTTTTTTTTTTTTTTTTTTTTTTTTTTTTTTTTTTTTTTTTTTTTTTTTTTTTTTTTTTTTTTTTTTTTTTTTTTTTTTTTTTTTTTTTTTTTTTTTTTTTTTAGTTTCCAAGTCTCTGCTGAAATTCTCCATCTTATTATTTAATCGCAGTTATTTTAAAGGCCATATCTGATAGCTTCAATGTCAAGGTTTCCTACAGGTCCATTTCTATTGCCTCTTTTTTCTCATGATTTTGAGTAAATTTTTATTTTTTGTTTGCCTGGTTATTTTTTATTGAATTCCAGATAATGTATATATAAAACTCGCAGTGATAATTTGAGGCTCTGAATGAGGCTATATGCCTTCAGAGTAGATTTACCTTTGCTTCTGGCAGACAGTTTGAACAGTAGAAAATCACCTTTCACTATTGGGGAATGAGCTGACTCAAAGCTGGGCTTCTGTGTTTGCATTTCCTGGTATTTTTCTGATTGACTCTTAACAATCCCCTAAGAGTCCCAAACTGAAAGTCTGTGACATTTGCTCAGGCCCTCCTCCTTAGAGTTCCGTAAGTCCAATTTTTGTCTTTCCATTCCATGAGCTCAGCTTCTCAGACTTTCAGTGTAGCCTACATTTTTCACAGACTATCATGAGCATTTCCCAATGACATGAATATCTCTAAAACTGATTAGCATTAGAATGAATGAGAAACCATCCTCCTCCTATTTTTTTCTGGGTTTTTTTTTTTCTTCTAAGTATCAGTATAATGATCATCTCTGTGTATAAATCATTAGCTAAATTTTTAATTTAAATTTTTTGAGATAGTGTCTTAGTTGATTTGGGATATAACAGAATAAGATGGACCAAGTGACTTAAACAACAGAACTTTATTTCTCATAGTTCTGGAGGCTGCAAAGTCCAAGATCAAAGTACAAGAGATCTGGGGTCTGGTAATAGCACTCTTTCTGAATTGTGGACATGGCTGTCTTATTGTATCCTCACATGGTGGAGGTAGAGGGAAAAGGTTAGAGAGGGAGATGGGGCGAGAGAGGGAGAGAGAGAATGAGAATCATCTCATGTCTCTTCAATTAAGATCACTAATCCCATTCATGGGGGTTCCATTCTCACGACTTAATTACCTCCTGAATCCCACCTCCAAATATCATTACATCAGGGATTTAGGCTTCAAAATATGAATTTGGGGTGGAACGCAAACATGCAATTCATGGCAGATAGATTCTTAGAAGAACATTTTCACTCTCTCAGTACCTATGGCTAAATTTCTTCCATAAAAGGGTTGTAACATAAAAAACTGACCCATTCTCTATTTTAAAAGGTCAGTCTGAGGCACATGGAGAATAGAAAGAAGAGTCCAGTTAGCAGACCAATTTTTACAGTCCAAACAAGAGATAATGGTGGCCTGGAAAATGACAGTTTTAGTAGGGTTGGAGAAGAAAACGCAGACTTCAGAGATATGCCAGAGGTAGAGTGGGCTACAGGTGGCTGCATTTAATACAACAGGAGACCCTTTTCTACACAGACATCCTGGAAATCTCCACGTCAGGTTTTCCTAGTTCAGTGGAGAATTTAACAAACTTTCACGATCTTCCTACAAAGGCTTCATTAAGGGCAACTGAGAGCAACCTGTGCTATGTTCTTGGGTGTCTCAGGTATGCACTACTGGACTGCAGGTACGGGGAGCTCCTTTGTGGTATTCTGGTCCCTGTGGTCCCAAAACTCAGTGGCCATCTATTGAGAGCTCTCCAATTGTCTTACAATTACCGTTATGATTGTTATAATAATGTTAGCTAACATTATGGCACTCCTATGATGTGCCACGCCCTGTGCTAGGGGCTTTGTATAAACTCAAAACTCTCTGAATTCTCACAACATTATGAAGGTGATAGGATTATCATCAGTCTTATGAAGAAGCTGAAGTTAAGAGCAATAAAGGCCTTTTTTAAGATAACACAGGAAGTACGTGAATTATTTGTAGGAATTCTTCATTATTCTGGATACAAGTCTTTTGTTACATTGTTGTAGTTTTGCACATTTTATCCCAGACAGGCCTTTTCATTTCTAGTGGTGTTTTTGATGGGTGATGGTGTTTAATTTTTATGAAACCCAGTTTATTAACTTTTATTCTGTGGAAAAGTCTCTTACGAATTTAATTTCTTCAATACATGTAGGACTGTTCAGATTCTTTATTTTTTCTCATGTCCACTTTGGTACATTGTATTTTCAAGGAATCTGTCCATTTTATCTGTTGAATTTATTGGCATGAAGTTGGTCATAACATATACTTATTACTCTTTTAATATCTGTAAGACCTTTGTGATATCTCCTCTTTACTCCTGATGTTGGTAATTTGTTTTCTCTCCTTTTTGTTCATCAGCAAATTAGAGATTTGTCGATTTTATGGCAATTTTCAAAGATTAGCTTTTGGTTTTGTTGATTTTCTTTAGTTTGTCCATTTCTGTTTCACTGAATTTTTAAAAAATACCTTTCTTCTTTTCAAATGTAAGTACTTAAAGTATAAATTTCCTCCTAAGCATTGCTTAAGCTGCATTCAAAGACTTAATATGTTGTCTTTTCATTATTAATCAGTTCAAAATATTTTCTGATTTCTTCTTTATGAATTATTTAGACATGTGTTGTTTTACTTCCAATATTCAGGGCTTTTCTAGTTATCTTCTTTTATTGATTTCTAATTTAATTGCATTGTGTTCAAATAATATACTCTGTAAAATTTCAATCTTTTGAAATTTTATGGCTTGGCACATGGTCTACAAATACATTGGTGAACATTTTATAGACATGTGAAACAATACTGCTATTGTCTATAATGGTTAATAAATACCAATTACATCAAGAGGATTGATATTGTTGTTCAGATTCCCTATATTTTTACAATTTTGTCTAATTATTCTATCAAATACTATGAGAAGAGTGTTACAGTTGCCACCACGATTATGAAATTGCCCAATTTTCACTTTAATTCTACTTTTGCTTTATGTGTTAGTCACATGCACATTTATAGTATATAGCTAAGATGTGTATGTGTTTCACTATATATATAGAAGTTTTATCTCACTAATACTTAAAATAATCTGAATAAGACTCAGGGCCCAAAGGATTGGCACATAAGAGAAAGCCTCTGAAAAAAATATTTGGGAGAAGACTTAAATAAAACTGAAATCGCGTCCTTTCGTCCAGAACTGCCATCTTCCAGTAGTTTGCCAAAATGACCAATACAAAGGGAAAGAGGAGAAGCATCTGTTATATGTTCTCTAGGCCTCTCAGAAAACGTGGAGCTCTTTCTTTGGACACACATACATGCGAATCTACAAGAAAGGTCGTGTTGTAGACGTCAAGGGAATGGGCACTGTTCAAAAAGGAGCCCACAATGTTACCATGGCAAACCTGGAAGGGTCTACAATGTTACCCAGCATGTGGTCGGCATTGTTGTGAGCAAACAGGTTAAGGGTTAGATTCTTGCCAAGAGAATTCATGTACATGTTGAGCATATTAAACCCTCTAAGAGCTGAGACAGCTTTCTGAAACATGGGAAGGACAATGATCCAAAAAAGAAGGAAGCCAAAGAGAAAGGCACCTGGGTTCAAAGGCACCAGCCTGCTCCGCCCAGAGAAGCACACTGTGTGAGAACCCATGGAAAGGAGCCGGAGCTGCTGGAACCCACTTTCTATGAATTTATGAAATAATGGGTGTGAAAAATAAAAAAAAAACCCTGTACTGTTAAAACAAACAAACAGACAGACAGACAGACAGACAGAGAGACATTGTCCACAGCTTCAGTGGACTCTAAAATTCTAAAATATGCATTTGGGAAGGCAATACTGGAGGACTTTCCAGTTCTGACATTTTTTTCCTGTGGAAGACCAAAATAAAGTTCAAGTTAAGATCAGTTGAGCAGCTAAAATTTAGGTCCTGGTGTTGGCCTGCTAGCTGCCCTTACCGAGGGTCTTCAAAAAAAAGGCCTGAGCTAAAGGACCAATATCCACCACCCTTATGTAGTTCTAGTTCCCCCAAATCTTAGGTGTCCTTTGGGGACACATACAGACCTCTTCTCTATCCTGATTGTTCCCTCATTGCTGGACCTCCTCCTGAGTAATGGGATCCCTCAGGACCGGAAGGCTCCTGAGGTAGTACTGGGATTTATTTGGTGGCACCCTTAGGAACTCCTTGATCCCTGATACCCCTGGGCCTCATTAATACACCAACTAGGTATCTCACTGAGATATGGCAACTTCTTTCTGTAGAGGTGCTGAAATAGGACCTTCTTACAGACCAGTATATGGATGCTGGAGCTATCCAAGGCAGGTTTTGGACATGGGTGTGGAGGAGGCATGTGTGCTGGACCTTGGATTGAGGCAAAAAAGAAAATGGGCATCAAAGACAAGACCAGGACCTTGGGAAGACTACTCCCACAAGATCACTGCTAGCCACAGCTCTGGTACAGTGTCACCTGTGGATGGTACAGAAGCAGCAGAGCTCAGAGGTCCTTGGTGACAGATCTGGATGGTGTCCTTTAATACTGTGCAAGTTCAGAGGAGTTAGTCTCTCTGAGTCCCAATTTCTTTTTTTGTAAAAATTTAGAAGTTTTGAAAAAGACTTATTGGGAGGATAAATAATATAGCTATTCCTTTTTTTTTTTTTTTAACACTAAGCACTCTGCAGGCACAGTGTTAAGTATTTTACATGTACTATTTCAATTAATCATCAGGACAATCCTTTGAAGTAAGTACCATTATGATTACTAGTTTCTAGAAGAGGACATAGACACACGAAGTTTAAATAACTTTCCCAAAGTTACTCTGCTAATTAGTGATGGAGTTAGGACTAGAACCCAGCGCTGATTCTAGTGCCCATGCTCTTAACCTTTATCCTATCTTGGATGGAAAGTAACTGATTCATGGTAACTGCTCAATTAAAATGGACTCTATCCCTGCATCTTCTCCCACATTAAAGCCATTTCAAGTGACAGAGACCAAGACTAAAATAAAAGCACATCTAAAGAAGATACTACAAGGACAGCTCATGCAGTTTTTATTTCATTTCCCCTGGTTTAAGTTCGAATTTGTTCATTTCAGTTTAAAAAATTGCTAAGGAGAGGATTTTGGCTGTGTTGGGAGTAGGTAACTCAGGTAGAAGTGCTCAAGGAAGAGGACTTCCAAAATTAGTTGTTTTGAAAGAGAAAGTGATGTAGGTAGAAACCATTGGACTGGAAGTCCATTCTTGCAACACACTCACCTTTTTTCCCTCTTACTATCTCACTGGTTTATTATAAAAGGATATACTGCAGGAAGAGATGCATAGAGCAGAAAGGGTATGAAATTTTCATGTTGTCTGACTATGTCTCTCTCCTCAGACCTCCACATTTTCACCAACCTAGAAGCTGTCTCCAAACCAGTGAGCACCATGCTAAGGAGTTTAGACATTAGCTCGTAGACAATGGAAGCTTTTAAAGGCCTTTTAAGCAGAGAAACAGCATGGTCAGCCCCACCTTTTGAAAAGTCGATCTGGCCATGTATAGGATGGGTTGGATGGAAGGAAGACTAGAGTAAGAAAGCTCAGGGAAGAAATTCTTGTTGTCCTTCCAAGAAAATACTCTCTGGGGATGTCTCTTGTTCCTTCTTTGTCTTAGATCTTGTATAGTCCTCCTGTTATTTACTCATAAACACAGTTGCTACTTAACAACTTTTAAAATAGTCTGTATTTCCCTAGTTTGATTCTTAGAGCATTCTCTCAAGGGGGACAAGAATAAAAAATTTTAATCGCTTCTCAGCCTTTTGGCTAAGATCAAGTGTAAAAATTTTAAACAGGAAGGCATAACAGATTTAAAGCATGCTGTATGACAGTTCCCCCTTTAGCTTCTAGCCTGTCCCATTTCTCGGGCTCTCCTTTCTCCTTCCTGGATGGGGCCTATGCAGGACCTGCTCAAGTGGCAAGAAAGTAACCCCTCCTGGGCACCAAGTATAACCCTGAAGGGAGCTCCATATTTGCAAAAATAAGACAGTAGAAACTTTAACTTACTTAAAATTTTACATTATAGTTGACTAATATTGTATTTCCACTCTGGTGAATTACTCCAGAGGTTTTGTGTTGGGTTTTTTTGTTTGTTTTGTTTTGTTTTGTTTTGTTTTGTTTTTGTAAATTAAGTTTAAGGTTTGCTCTCTCCCTCCCTGCAAATTTCACTAAGTATTTCTATTTTTTCCTTTATGAACATACAATACACATTTCAACCTTTTTTGGCATAACTACCTTTGAAATATTTGGTGAAATCACTGATGTTTCTCACAAGTCTTCAAGCTAAACTTTCTCAGCTCTTCCACTCCTACTTAAACAACATGGTTTCACAGGTCTTTTACTGATAACCTGTTTTCTCTATAGACAAACTCTAGTTTGTCATTTTCCTTTTTAAACTGCAGGTCCAAGAATTTAAAACAGTGTGCTGGGCAGCCTCTTGGGCTTTGTGCTTAACTCTGATAAATATCAGTTTTCTCAATTACAAACGCAGTTAACAATAGGTGTTGCAGGATGATTATGATTACTGTATTTAAATGGTATGGATCGACGTCCGTTTATTATAGAAATCTGTTGAAAGGTATGTAAATCCAAAGGAAAGCTCCAGAATGAGGTCAACATAATAACTAACAGGAAGCAAAGTTCAGCACCAAGGATAGTTCCACCATAAGTAACACGGGTGGCTTACTCCTAGGTAAGACTCAAACCATTCATTTATTCAACATTTATGCCTACTATATTCCAGGCATTGTTGTAAAATCTGGTGCTATACAAGGAACCCAAAAGATTAAAATTCCTGCATTCTTGTGAGACAAACTGACAACTGGAGAAGTTACATAGTACATTAGAAGATACTGCCACGAAGAAAAATAAAACAAGAGATGGGCATATTTCACAGGAGTGTGGGATATTTCAGATTTAAACACGATGGTCAAGAAAGACCCAACTCTTTCCTGAGAACATGACATTTGCACAGATACTTGAAGGAGGTGAGGGTGTGAACCATAAAGATATCTGGAAAAAGAGAATTTCTAGCAGTGGGAACAGCACATCAAAAGCTTTGAGGTAGGAGGATGCCTTGAATGAGGAGCAGCAAAGAGCTTTATGGCTGGAATAGAGAGAGGGAGAAGTGAGAGATAGGAGATGAGGCCAGGGAGGTGGCTGGGGACACTGACGCCCTCATCAGGACTTTGGCTTTTCCTCTGGGTGTTAAGGAAGCCACTTAGTATTTTGATAAGAGGATTTTTGTGATGTTTAAATTACCTGACCTACATTGTAATAAGGTCACTTTAGTTACCGTGCTAAGAATAGATTGTGGGGAAGAGAACTGTAACCATGGAAGTAGTTAGAGAACATTGCAGTATTCCTGATAAGAGAAGGTGATTATTGGGACCAGAGAAGTAATGGTGTACATGATGAGAAATGATTAGGGGGCGGTGTATCTATTAAAGGGAATTGGCAATATTTGCATGTGGAGTGTGGGAGAAAGAAAACGTGAGGAAAACTGTGGAATTCTTTTCTGGCCTTAGCCACCTTAAAGGATAGAATTGCCTTTGACTGAACTGAGGAAGCTGGTGAGAAGAGCAGGTTTATAGGGAATTGGAAGTTTGCTTTTAAAAAATGTTAATTTAATATTCCTATTAGATATCCAAATGAAGATAGGTGTCAAGCAGGTAATTGGATAGATGAATTAAAATGAGAGCTCTGGGATGGAGATATAGTTCAAATTTATCAGCATATACTAGTATTTAAAGCCTAGGTTGTATCCTCAATTAGAATGAGGATTCAGACCAGATCCTGCTGCCTTCTATAGTATTGCATAGTGCCTCCACCAGGAGTAATTATGCAATGATGCCATTTTTATCATCCACCTGGGCCTGAATCCTGTCCATGGCTTTATGTGGTGTTATTTTAACCCAAATCAATAGCTGTTTACTTTTTCACTACCAGTGCAATGTCTCACATAGTGAAATTCTGATCCAAGGTGTGGGATTCTCTATGAAAACAAAAAACCTGATAATTTTTTATGTTATGCAATGTGCACTTTCTGCTCTCTAAAAGTTGGTACACAGGTCAATTTTCTCTCACATCATCTAAAGTGGGCTTCTTTGGTGTTGATAACCTGTTATAAACCCTTCATGAAATTTGATAGTGGGAAAGACACATTTCAGCATAACGTGGTGGTAAGAGCATAGGATGCGGAGTTTGAGTCCTGACTCCAACACCTATTCTCTGCCTGGACTTGGATGGTTGATTTTATGAAATGAAACTAGAGATACTGACCTCAGTGGGTTGTCATGATAATCTACTGCGATCACATTCATTAATACGTTTTTATAGAGTGACATTTTATAAATAACCATTTCTTTCTTTTCAGTCTGGAAAAGGTGCTTTCTGTCAGCATTCTGTTAACAGTAATTTAGGGGCCAGCAAGAGGATTGAGAGAAGAAGACGGGTCACATTCTGGTTTCCAGGCTTGCCAAGGTAGGATCAAGGATTGAGTCCAGATCCTGCTGAAGATCCATTCGCAACCCTCTCCTGTAAGCAGCATGGCTGTGGAGAAGTCTTTACTAGTTTTCAAGGAAAGCTCACAGACAAATAGGAACTGAGTTCCCTGATAGACTTCATTTTCTTGAGGAATGCCAGTGACACAGAAGTTTTCTCTAGGCTTTGATTCCTGAGTCTCTGGCCATCTTTACATGTCAATTTGTTCTTGCAACAATTGCAGGGAGGGCTGAAAAGGTGGTGTTGAGGGGATAAAAGTTCTCAGAAAAATATTTCTCTTCCCTGCAAAAACTTTATTTGAAACTCTCCTTTTTCCTGAAAATTTATGGTCTGTGGGTTTTCAAAGGTACAGTGTCAGAGAGAAAGAAGACAAAGAAAAGAAACTAGGATTTTTGTTTATCATTCACACTGTCCTTTGCAGCACTTACTAGTCTTGATATTTGAAAGAATAACTTTAGGAACTACAGAGAGCCCTAGAAGTTTTTGGTTTGTTGTAAAATATTTTGTATTTTCCCAGCCTCCTTGTTTGGGTTTATGGGTGTGTGTGTGTGTGTGTGTGTGTGTGTGTGTGTGTATTCTTCAAAATTCCTTCCTCGCAGCCCTTGGAATTTTATCAGGACTAGTTGGTTAGACAAACTATCAAATATTTATAGATTCTCTACTACGTGCCTGGAGAGATGCTAGGCCAATTTGGATAGAATGTCCCCTGGGCATGGAGGTGGATATCTTGGTTTTATTGTTTAACTCTGAGATGCCTTTGGTCTCTGAATCTGTAGATCTCACATGGGGTTCTCTCACAGAGATTTCAAGGGATTCAGGAATATGTCCCTTTCTTTCCTCAGAAGGAAGACCATGCACGGCCGAGGATGGAGAAATCATAGCTCTGTAACTGAGTTTATTCTTCTGGGCTTCTCTAGAAATCCCAGGATCAACTGGATCATTTTCTTTCTCTTTCTCTTCATCTACTTATTTACAGTTCTGGACAATGGGATGATTGTTACCCTGATCAGAGTAGATGTACACCTCCACATGCCCATGTACTTTTTCCTCAGGATCCTCTCTCTACTGGATCTCAGCTATGCCACCACCACTGTGCCCCAGATGTTGGTCCATCTAGTAAGCAAGAATAAGATTATCTCCTATGTTGGGTGTGTGGACCAGATGTATGTGTTTCTGACCTTGGGCATCACTGAAACATGGATTTTTGCAGCCATGGCTTATGACAGATATGTTGCCATATGCTATCCACTCCATTATGGGGTCAAAATGAGCCACACTCTGTGTGTTCTTCTGGCAGTCAGCTCTGCCCTTTGTGGCCTCATCTGTGCCCTTATCTACACAGTTTTTGCAATGAATCTGCCCTTTTGTGGTCCCAATGAGACCAACCACTTCTTTTTTGAAATTCCTGCTGTCTTGAAGTTGGCCTGTGCAGATACAACCCTTAATGACCAAGTGGACTTCATCTTGGGTTTCATCTTGCTCCTGATCCCATTATCCCTCATCCTGGCCTCATATGTTTGGATCTTCATGGCTATTCTAAAGATTCATTGCACCCAGGGGTGAATCAAGGCCTTCTCCACATGTGCTTCACACATCACTGTAGTCACCATGTTCTGTATTCCATGCATGGTCATCCAGAGCTGAAAGCACTGGATGGGATGAGATCGCCCAGGGAGAGTGTGCAGAAGGAGAAAAGAGCTGCAAACAGAACTCTGAAAGCCCACAATGCTTAAGCATTGTCTTCAGGAGAGAATCTAGAGAAGAGGATGATAGTGAGGGGTTAAGGGTGGAGAGAACAGCTTGGAGGACTTAGCAAGTGACACAGAAACTCAAGGAGAGAAGACATCTGGAAGGAAACAGTGATCTTCCTTGTCAAATGCACAGACACATCAAGTAAGGTAAGGACAGAATTGTCTACCTCTTGTAGCAACAAGGAGACGTTAGGAGAATATATAGTTTCAACAGATGTCTACTTGCAGCAGGTTAAGAGAAGCAAAGTAAGATCAACGTGAGAACGTAAGTCTGAGTCAGACCAAGGGGAGAAGAATCAGCAAGAGAAGCAGGGCAAGGTTACAAATGGCAATCTAGTGTTCTAGCCAGAGTTTGACAATAAGTGGACTCTATTTGCTGTCTCTGAGTGGTACTAATGACTCCCATGATGGTGATTTCAAATCAAAGAGAGCTACTTTAGGCATCTCTCATCATAGTGTCCAAGGAGCTATCTCCTCCATCTATGCCTGGGACTGATCCTGCCCATAATCATGAAGCTGTTGTGTGCCTTGTCCCATCCAAGGAACAGGGAAATGACTGAGTGGTTGACCTGACCGCTATGAGTGGACTTACATATGTATACATTCATAGGACAAGCAGAGCAGATCAACTACCTGACACACACTAGGGAGTCAGGTCGAGCATAAGTTACATGTGTATTTGACCAAATGTACTGTGTACCTGATCGTATTTAAGCCTCACAAATACCCTATATTGCTTTGCTCCATTTTGCTGATGAGGAAACTTAAGTACAGGTAGGCTAGTTTCTTGTCCAATGCTACACCATAAAGATGTGGCACTGGTCAGCGCTTTGCTCCCATGTGGAATAGTTGTCTGCTGCTTCATCCTCAGTCAGGTTCTGTGAAGAATCTTATGTTGTTTGGGACATCGTCACGGACTTTTGGGGCCACAAGATATCGGATATAATTCAGGCAGGACCTAGTAGGGCATGATGGAGATGGTGAAACCAGGTACTCTGGCTGGACCAGAGTGGAATGCTTCCCTGACAACCCACCTGGAAATCCCTATTCATTCTTCATGGTCCATGGAGGCCTTTGCTGGCATGCCTGCTGAGCCCTCATCCTGACACGTCTCAATCCATGCACTTTCTCTCATTGATGTTCACACATTGGTCCCATAGGGAGAGGTCTGTGGGGACTGAGGGGCTGGGGTTGGGAGAGTCAGGGGGCCTGGGTGTACCAAACTGGGAAGGTAAAATGCATGCTTAGGGCTTGGGAGGGCTGTTGGGGACCTGAAGAATCCTATGAGGCACAAACTTATTAAGAAGTTGCCTGATTTGTCCTCCCTGAGGATCAGGACCAGGATATTAAAGGAGAGCCGAACAGTGTCCAGCTCATCCCTCACAGAGCCCAGTGCCAGGTAAGGAGAGGAAGGTTGGTGGCAGGGACCTGAGCCGTGCAGCCCCAACCCTGGGCATCCCTACCCGTCCCCACCTCTGTCTGGCTGGGTGCTGCCTCCTTTCCACCCACCTCAGGCCCTCCAGACCCAGGCTTCTACCTGCTCTGCTCCCTGACCTCTGCCTCTGTTCACTGATTTCTCTCCGTACAGTGACCCGTCTCTGTCTTTCCCCCTCTTTGTCTTTTGAGTGTGCTCCTTGGTTGAGGGGGGAGAAAAGTGAAAGGAAGTGAAAGCTGTTGCTATGGAACTAAAGCAGTGGGCTCTTCTCTGCAGCCCACTGAGGATGCAGGACAAGACACTGGTAGCACAGGTAAAGGTTAGGATGGCACGTTGTAAGTCTGGGAAAGGGGTAATTCAAAGGTTCAGGGCGGTCACCGAGCTGGAAGAAGACACTGCAACTGGAGAGAGCTCTGATGCTGTCTCCAGAGAAGGGGAGGGAGGTAAGTGCCTCCAAACAGACTGGCGTGCTGGCATTCCTTCCTGGCACAGCCCTAGACCATGCCCTAGGGTGGCCGGAAGGGAGGCTCATAGTGGGCTTGGAGCCCCCCATTCACCTATTCTTGCACCTCCTATCCCTCTCCCTTCTGAACTCTTCCCTTTTCCCCAGTTCTGTGCCATATTCTGGTCACCGAGCATGTAGCAGGGACTGGAAGTGGAATGCATACCGAGAAACTACTGGAATAGTCCAGGCATCAGGTCCAGGTGATGATGGAAGGAGGGGAGCACGGAAGGGCAGCAAAGTCCTCAACTCTTCCAGGCAGAGTGGACCACCGGCCTTTCTGCCCCACCAACAGAACTGGTCACAGTGCATCCTTGCATTTTGCTTGGTCCTCTCATGGGGTCAGCAAATTCACTAGCTTACAGGCCTGCCTGTGCACGGCCCCCACTTACGTACGTGAGTTAGCGTACCCTGCTGTAACTCCCATTGTACCTCTTGGGACCACCCAGAACAAACCCCGGCTGTCTTCCACCTTATAAGGGCCTTTGAGAGAGTTGGCCCTCAGCTTCCAGAACGGCATTCACCTTTCAGTCTCCATGGGAAACATCCCCATCTGCTTCTACTCTTCCCCACGCGGTGTGGTTTTCACACCCTTTCTTCCGCTTGTTTCAGCTTGCCCACACTCCCCCAGAGTGAGGAAGACGCCCCGCACGTGTTTGGCTACTGCAGACAGTTTCCACCACCTCCCCTGATGTGCCAGCTTCCTTTCTGGATGCTGTCACCTCACGTTGCCCTTTTAGAATGTCCTTACCCTGATCCGTTTTCAGTCCTCAGTTACTGCCTGGTGAACTGCTGTCACATCTGAGCTTTGCTGCAGTTGGCTTTTTGAGCGTAAGGGAGGAATGGGGCTTTTACATTTGTGCCATGCCATTTCTTTTTCTTGACATCAGCTTCCTTTTCTCTTCAGTTGATATTTGCAATTCAGTTTTCTTTTTTGTTTGTTTGTTTGTTTTTATGGGTAGTTCCCTGGCTGGGAATCGAACCCAGGCCGCAGCATTGAGAGCGCCGAAGCCTTAGCCACTGCACCACCAGGGAACCCATTGAAATTCAGTTTTCAACCACTGAATAGATCATTTCCCTCACTGTCTGCATACTATGTTGTCAAGGAAGACCCCATGAGACCGGCTGCTCCATGGGAATGCAATCTTGAATATTCTGGTGACTGCAGTTAGAGGATCTGACTCCACCTCACTCTTATCTCCTCTTCCTTTTCTACTGTCCGAAGCTGCTGTGCATGACTTGCCCTTAGTCCTGTTGCTGTCCTCTTCCTCAGAGAACTTGCAATGTTACTTCTCTCTCCCTCTCTTTTGACTCTCTCCAACCCCCAGTGAATATACATTCTGAACTCTCTTCTGCCTCAAGACAAAATAAAACAATCCTTCTACTTTATGTCCCAATCTTAAACATCTCCTCACCTCACTCCTTCTCTTTACAGAGCAATTCATTCCTTACAACCCACTGATATGATTTCTGCCTTCATCACTCCACGGAAATTTCTCACATCAAAGCCTCTAACAGCTCTCACATTATTGTATTGTTGGGACAGTTCTCATTCCTCTACCCTCTCTGTAACATCTGACACCATTTCCCCTCCTCTCCTGGAGACTAGCTGCCTGGTTTTGTGACATTGAGCTCTCCTGCCTCCGTCCCTGATGGTCTTTCTCCCATCTCTTCTACTGCTGATCTCACCATCTTTCATGTTCCTGAGCGGCATTTTGGACCCTCTGTTCTCTCTCTGAGCTCTCCCTTCAGAATCCTCATGCCTTGATTACCCTCCACATTGTGATCTTCCACGTAAGCATTCTTCCTGAGCTGCAAGGTCATCTGTCTATCCCTCTGATGGTCAGATCCTTGAGGTCACCTTATGTTTCAAACTCCGTATGTCTATGACAGAATTCATTGTTGCCTCCCTGCTATTCCCAGCCTCATCCTCTCTCCTTCCTCCACCCCCACCTAGGTTCTGTTTTATAAAGGCACTACTGTCCACTTAGGTTTCCAAGCCTGAAACTTCGAGCTTATCTTTTCTTTTCCCTCTTTCTCATTTTCTATGCCTCTCAGTTACCAGGTCCTGTAGACTCAATTTCCTACACCTCCCTTTAACTTTTCTTTTCTTCTTTGTTGTGTGGAACACTACTCTTCTGAAATTTCTCCATGCCTTTCAACTGGTCTTCCTTCAGTGCCTTCCCCCAACTTCCACCCAAGTAGGAATGTTTCTAAAACTTAAGCCTGAACGAACTACTTCTCAGTTTAAAACTTGTCAGGGACTTGCCATGGCCCAAATGATCGAGTCCATTCTGCTCCTTATCAAGGTATACAGTATCCTTTACAATCTCTTTCTTCCTACCCTTTGCAGACTATCCTGTCCTCAGATTTTATGGTTGCAGAAAGCTCTCCTTCGGTTACAGTTCTTTGCACCTGCTGTGTCATCTGCTTGCAAAACTCTCATTCTTGAGTTCTTGGCTTGGCTAATTCCTGCTCATCCTTTAAGATTCACATTGTGTGCCCTCCTCTTGGAGAAGTCTTATCTCCCAAACACAAGCCCAGGTACTCTTTTAATGAGCTCTCATGAAACCCTGTACTTATTCCTGTCACAGCACTTATCACTGGACTGCCACTCCTTGTTTACTTGTCTCCTCCCTGGGTAGGCTCTTTGAGAGCAGAGATTTTTTTTCTTCTGTATCCCTAGTACTTAGCCCAGAGTGATAACAGCCAGCACGTATTTCCACCATAGTGCTCAACACATTGGATTGTAGTTTGTCTCTACTTCTCTGTTTGCTCAGATAGACTGCAAACTCTTTGAGGATTAAGCATATGGCTTGTTTGTCCTTGTCTCTCCAGCTTCTAGCACAGGACCTGATGGGTCATAGGTACTTAGTCAGTGTTTGTTGACTCTCTGAGGGAGAGCATTTGATAAATCAGCATCAATGAGCTCAGGCTCTGTGCTAGTCACAGTGCTAGGTGCTTCACACATATCATGTGTTACTTCTCACAGTATCTCTCCCTGCTATCTATCTATTATGTCCATTTTGCAGAGAAGGAAATTGAGGGTCAAAAAGATTGCATTGTTTGAACAGGGGCAGAGTAGAAATACTATGACTTGAACTCAAGTCTTCTAATTCCAAATCCCGTGCTCTTCCACTAGAATACACCACCTTCTGTGGCATCATAGAATCAGCCCTAACTGACAAGAAATAAACTAAATCCAAGCACAGTTCTTAACTGGGGCCCTTGCCTATCATAAATCTCAACTCCAGGAAAGAAAGGGACTGTGAAGAATCGGTTAAATTAAAAAGAGTATTCCCACCGGGCTGGGGGGATTTAGAGATAGCAAAAAAGACAGCTATTGTTCTGCTTCAATTATAGTTTTAGGGTCAACAAGGAAGACCCTTCTCTTCAGCTATGGGTAAGGCCACGAAAAGGCAGAGTGGTGAGCCTTCCACCTAAAATGAAATCAAATATACAGAAGCTTCCAGAGGCCCCAAAGATTCTAGCAACATAGACCTGGGTAAAATGTTCTAAAAACGTTTAAAGTGTCTAGAGTTATACAGCTTTCCCACCTATCTAACTCACCCTGTCTATGTAACTGTAATGATCAGAAGTTTAAAGCATTTTAGTTCTTTAGTGCTTTGTGCATTAGTGCTTCTCTTCAGAGAAGAGAAAGCGGAGAGCGCCCCATTCCCATCAGCCCACTCTTCAGTCAGGACTGGGGGAGAAAAGCCCCCGAGCAATGCACTATGTGTTGGTAGCTCCTGAAGGAGAGGAAAGCAGATGGCCTTGCAGGAGGAGCTAATAGAATGAAATGAAATGCTGGAGGTCTTGAGGAAAGATGTGGGGCTGAGGAACAAAAAATTCCTTGAAGGTTTCCATACCTTCCTCAAATTTAGACTCACCCTAGGTAGACCTCAGTTTCTGACTTGATATTATTCCCAAATAGGATCCAAATAACCACTAGCCTTCCCGGAAACTGTATAACCATGTTACCTGAATGTGCAGCTATGCTGGGCCACTAGCAGGTCCATTTCTCTTTCTGCAGTTGGAGGAGAATGCAGGACTATCCCTGGGAGAACCACAGCTCTGTATCTGAGTTCATCCTTCTGCGTTTCTCCAGGGATCCCCAAATTAATACAATACTCTTCAACATCTTCCTCTTCCTTTACGTCTCTACACTTGTGGGCAATGGGCTCAATGTCACCTTGATCCACGTGGACTCCCGCCTCCACACACCCATGTACTTCTTCCTCAGTGTCCTCTCCATGCTGGACATGAGTTATGTCACCACCACTGTGCCCCAGATGTTGGTGCATCTGGTCTGCCAGAAGAAAACTATCTCCTATATTGGGTGTGTGACCCAGATGTACACCTTCCTGGTGTTGGGCATCACTGAGGGCTGGCTGTTCTCTGTCATGCCTATGATAGATATGTGGCCATCTGCCACCCACTTAGGTACAAGGTTATCATGAGTCCATGTCTGTGTGGAGCAATGGTGGTCTTTTGTGCACTGTAGGGTGTCAGCTGTTCCCTACTCTACACTGTCTTCACTATGCGCCTGCCTCAATGAGATCAACCACTTCTTCTGCAAGGTGTCCCTGCTGTTCTGAAACTGGCCTGTGCACACACATCCTTCAATGACCGAGTCGACTTCATTCTTGGCTTCATCCTTCCCCTGGTACCCCTTTCCTTCATTTTGGCCTCTTATGTCTGCATCTTTACCACTATCTTAAGAATCTGCTCAGCCCAGAGTCAACTCAAGGCCTTCTCTACCTGTGCCTCCCACATCACTGTGGTCACCATGTTCTGTGGGCCTGCCATGTTTATGTACATGAACCCTGGGGCCAATGCCTCCCCAGAGCGGGATAAGAAACTGACCCTGTTCTACAATGTCATCTCTGCCTTTCTCAATCCCTTCATCTACAGCCTCAGAAACAAAGAAGTGAAGAGAGCTTTCCTCAAGTTAACCGGCTGGGGCAGGGTCCCTGAGTGAGGCCACAGGACCCCAGAAGGCCACAACCAGACTTAAAACCACAGGGTCTGTGGTCCTTCCATGACATTCCCTCCCATAACCCAATGGACAGGCAAGAATCACTGACTGATTGTTAGAGAAAATGATGTGTGAAGGTAGGTACCTGGCTGGGACTTGATGGCTTTTGCAGCTGGGTTATCCTCAAACATCAAGAGACCCAACTGTAGACAGAGTGCCAAGACAAAACCTGTTCATTCATTTCTGTTTCCCCAGGGTCCAGCAAATGATCTGGCACCCACAAAGCATCATTAACATTTCCTGAATAAATGACAGAGCACATGAGGATTGGACCTATTAAATCAACTTGAAATGGCTGAGACAAGATGACTCACAGGACCCAAATTAGTGACTTTATTTTATTTCAGTGAGGAGCATGAACAGATCTAAAGAAACGTATTCTCAGAAGAAAGGAAAAGTGACCTTAGGAATAGGGCTCAGAGATTGGTCATTGTCCATCCAGCATTCCACGGGAGTGTATGTCCCAGAGTATGTGGTGAGCCCTTGCTGTGGTGAAGATATATTTTGAGGGTTCTCTTGGTACACAGAAACATCACCCAACCCATATTATAGTGGGTCAGAGCTCATACTTGTAGGGCTGTTGTGAGAAGTTAATGTAGGTAAAGTTCTTAAAACAGTGCTTGACACGTTGCATGCTCTATAATTAACATCGCCATTCTTCTTGTTATATTCCACTTCTCTTTCCTAACACCATAATTACCACGAAAACAACTGAGACCATTTCAGCTTAGAGAGAGGGTCCATTCTGCTCTCTGGGAAGAAATAGCTCATGTTAAAAACAAAAGATTGGCATTTGCTTATACTTCATTCTGGCATAAATTTAGTAAGTTTGGGTCTATCACCAAAAAGCTCAGGAAAGCTGAGTTAGCACCACTATAGAAAAATTGTGACATGTCCTTCAGATGCCAAATGACGAGGCCTTGATTACAAGCAGCCGGCACTCCTCAAAAATTCTTTCATCAGTATTCTCACCTAGTAGAGCTTAACATGTTAAAATCTGAAGTGGGTTATAATGGTGTTCATAGAATATTTGATTCAACAGGACACTGACAGGTATGGCAGGGTATGATGATCACAATGGTGCTGGCTTCACTCATGCCCGTGGCCCCCAGCACGTTGGAGGAGGCACAGACAAATTGCTCCACAGAATCTGGGGAATTCACACAGTTTCTGTCATACCAAGAAAAGCTGGCAACACTCAGCAAAGACTGATTCGGGGAGGAAGCCTTTGTGAGGAGCCTCTCCTGACCTTTACAGAACCACCCCCAAATTTTGCCTTCACTCTTTCTACCATCAAAGAGAAGAAGAGGCAGGAGTTTCTGGCATTCGTTTTATCCTTGTCATTGTTCTGACATCCCACAGTCCATAGAACCATCCCAGACTTTCCTGCTCCAAATTTGGCTTTGAATTTGAAAGTCTGAATAAGTGGTTTTCAACCGCCAGTTGGTGAACCACCTCCCGTCCAACAGAAATTTCCATCTGGTCTGTGAAATAGTTTAAACCATACTGAAATAAATGTATTCTTCTCTTATAAATACAGCCTGAGAGTATAAAAGTATTTTAAGGACTGGCAGGAAATTTCCGTCAGATTAGAGATGGAGGTTGAAAACCACTGGTCTAAATCACCTAAAGATATAAATGACAAGTTATTCAAGGAAAGGTTGCCATGATGAAATACTGTCAGATGCTTGCTTTGAACACAAAGGAAATTTTACCTGATCAGGCCTCTTAATTACTATTACGCCTCTTTAGCATCAGAATTACTGAACCTTCAGTAACTAACAGTCCTCAATACAAGTTATGCTTCCAGTGGAGGTAATACAGATTCAGTCCCACCCAAGGTCAATGAAGTGCTTTCAATTCAGTAAGGAATTAATGACGATTGTGGGACTGGTTACAATGGTTATAACTTATATAAGGAAGGATAATGTTTGGCTTGCTATTTCACAGTGGTTATAGAATATTTGCTGAACGTGCTTTGGAAAGTCGTAAGGAAGACAGTGTAGGGGAGATGCTGAGGCATTGGAAGAGAGAGCTGGCAGGAGCCCTACAGAAAGATTGGCAGGCTGCACCAAGTCCCCAAACTGCAAGGGCAAAGGTAGGGACAGCAGGGGTATTGGAAGAGTTGATCATGAATCCAGACTACAAGATAATAGTGGCACAATGGGAAATGATGGGAGGACACAGGTATTTGATTGGGCCGAGAACAGTATGGTGGGCAGAAGGGCTAGAGAGAACTGGGGCAGCTGAAGAGAGTGCAAGACAAGAAATTTAGATTTCAGAGTGAGAAATCTTTCAGGTGATTCTGAAAAAGCCCACTGGAGAGTGTTTCCCCTGGGAAGAATTTGGATTTTGGTAAAGAGGTGGAGGAAACATTCAATTAAGAGATTTGGGCTATGCCTTAATTTTAGGAAATAGGATTTCAGGGAGAAACTGCCAAGAAGAGATGAAGTTCAGGATGAAAAGGAACCTAGGAGACGGACAGAAACCCAGGGGTTGAACATTTTGGGTGGTAGTGACCACAGATGGAAAGACAGGACTGTGGAAGTTCTAGCTCCTTCTACTGTGGGTCTTTGGATATGGCCCCTAACCACTCTGAGCATTACTTTTCCGAGCTTCAGTTTTTCTCTTCAGTAAAATGGAGGTAATGACACTTACTTGGAAAGGTTTGAGAGACAGTGGCTCTCTAGGTCCAATAAGGAGATAGAAACAACTTAGTAAGTCAAACAGGAGAAGTTTAATATAAAGAAGTATTAACTATGATAAGAGAGTAACTATAAAATATAAGGAAACTCTATAGGGTACCCAAGGCCAAGGAATAGTAGCCAAGTTAGGACAGTCTTGGGAAGGGGTCAGACCTCACTGGAGAAGGGGTGGTCCATGCACTAAATTGCAGGAGTTCACTGGGTTAGCCCAGCCAGAGTTGGTCTGCAGTTGCAGACTATAGACTACCTTCCAGAATGTAGGTAAGGGAGCCAGCAATTGACAAAGAGTGGTGTCAGCATACAGTTAGATGCTGGTCCCAAGGGGACGGCAAGCCTCATTAGTGCGTGGGTTTGCAGATGGAACTTGTCATTCTGTGACCCTAAGACTACAGGTGCTGTATGCATACTTGTGGGGGCTTGCTGAAGGAGTCCAGCAGGTGGTAGGATGCAAGCCACTCCAGGGCTTGCTGAGGAAGTCAGGCAGGCAGCTGGTGGTGTGCGGCTCTGATTTCCACAATGAAAAGGCAGCCAGACTGAGGTTGCAAGGTCATGGTGCTTTCCTGGACCACCTGTGGCCCAGGCTGGAAATTGCAGGCACTGCATTCTCCTGCAATGTCCCTCCAGTGACTTTTAAGAAAACTTAACATCATGCTCACTTTAAAGGAGAAATACTTAAAGGAACTGTGTTGTTTATTACAGAGCCCACAAGAGCTGTCTGGAAAGTATCCAGCCGTGTAATACAAAAAATAGAGGCGTTTATGGCTGGATTTTTTCCGACAGCCCTCGTATATTGAAAGCTGCATTGCGAACTGAGAGGTAATAAATGGGTAATGGATACAGACCACCCTTTGACTACTACTCAACTTCCACATGCATCCTTCTATGACCATTCAAACTTCCTTACAATAAACAAAACTCTGTATTTCCACCCAACAGATACAGCTCTCCTTCTCACAAATGAAAGAGATCATAGACTATATTAATTACTCTTCAAATTTAGCCACAATCTCACTGAATATTTTGTTAACTAAAAACATCATAATGTTAACTTCCAATAACATGTGTATAAAATAATTTTAAATGGTGACAATAAGAAGAGAATGATTATACACAAATAAATATATGCATATTACAAGCAGAAAGTTCCCCAGTTCTCCCTCTGTTTGTCATCTCAGCTTCAGTACCATAATCAGCCCCTCCCCACACCCGCAGACTGATCTCTCCCTGGGAAACCATGCCCCCCGCAGCTCTCCAAAGGGTGACTCCATTTTCACTCCTGACTTGAGTCCCTGACATTCTCATTCCCAATGACATTTTCTCCCACCTTCTTTCCAGTCATCTCAAGTCACACCCACAGTGGAGTTTATCATCCCTAAAACGGTACCACTCCCCTAATAAGAACCCAAGCTTTCCCACTGCATTTAGTGTAAACACCTCTTACAGTGCTCTTTAGGACTATACTTTGCTTCCCTCTCAATGCTATCTCTACCTCTCCTCCTCACTTTATTATCACCACATGAGCCTTCTTCCAGCTCTGTGGACAACACCAAGGTCTTTCTTGATTTGGGACCTTTGTGCCTGATGTCCCCTTGCCTGAAATGCCCTTCCCCTGGCTATTTGCATGGTTGACTCCTTCTTATCCTCAGGTATCAGCTAAATCTTACTCCCTCACAAGCCTTTACCTGTCAGCTCTTGGTAAGTAGGTTTCCCTCCTCCATTTTTCTCTATCACAGAAACTTGTTTATTTCCTTAGAGTTATACAACTTTATTTTTCAATAAGCAAACTTAATTTTGACTTTGAGCTATCATTCCACTGTTGGGAGAAATAATATTCATCTGCTTAGGGTTTCCCTCTACCTTTCCATGACTCCAACCTCTGTAAAGCTTACAGAGTGCTGAGGGACACCGTGGTGGATAGGAGTGAGGTGAGGTGTAACTGGGTGCTCTGTGTCTGGTACCCATGAAAGAACTTCACTCCTTTCAGGTCATCGGTCCCCACAGATCACTGCAGCATCTTCTTGGGTTGTGAATTATAAATCTCTCCACATAGCTCTCTTGGTTTCCACAGGGTCTGACACTGGCTGGATCATCATGGATGCTCAAGAAATATGGATGTCTTTGCTGACTCCAAGACCCCGTGCCAGTATTCTTAGAGAGCCTCATATGTCATTTAGATCCCTTAAAAGAATGACTCACTGCTGTGTGTGCTGCCCATATGGTTTACAGATGGGCAACACACATGCAACAACTCTTATTCTTCTATGGTTTCTTGATTCATCTTATGGTTCTCAGAAGATTCACATTATTGCATTTGTGTTACATGCACTCCACCTACTGGGGCATAGAATTTTAGAAATACGGAGTTCTTAAGGACCATTAATTTTATGGAATTCATTTTATAGATGAGTAAAGTAAGATCCAAGAAAAGGAAGTAAGTTGTTCAAAGTCACGAAACACTTAGTAAGCTTGAGACTAGAACCCTGATCACTTACATTAGGATCTGTGTCCTTTCACAACACAATGCAGAGGCTACCATGTTAGCCCCATGAACCCACATTGATTCCATGCACCAAGTAAGGTCTCTGGGCTGCACTGGTTCTATATACATTGGCTTAATTTTCAACATTGTCTATAGCTGTTTATTGTTTACATGTGCCACTTTGAATGTCTACATCACCTTGGTCCTCTACTGTGTCTGTGTACTATGTGGCTTACATTTACCTTGTTTCATGGTTGGTTACATGTATTCTATTGGTTCCAGTGCCATTATGGTGGATTATATTAACATCTTCATTATTTGCTATTCTCACTGTAGAGGAATTATACATCCATACTCACGGCCACATAACTTACATTGCTTTTCTTCCTGCACTTCTGCTACCAGGCTTGGCCATGTGACTGGCTTTGGCCAATATAATGTGAGCAAAGAAATAAGTGCCACTTCCAAGCAGAAGCTTTAAGGATCATCATGTATTTTGGCCATTGTTCCCTTGGTCATAAAAATGGCATGTTTCAGATAGAGCCTCTTCCTTTAGGTTGGATCCAAGAATTCAATGACAGAAGGCCACAGTCTACCTATGACTGACACAGAATATGAGCAGTAAATGAACTTTTAATGTTGTAAGCCACTGAAATTATTTGTTTGTCACTGTACCACAATGTGGCAAGTTGATCAAATAGCCAGGTTGGTTTCATATATCTCATTTGTTCCATTGACCAAGTACTATGTTGGTTCAAATGCACAAAGTTGGTTTCATATGAGATATGACCATTAAGTTCATGAACTCATCCTAGAAAAAGTGCTACATACCTCATTGCTGAATATCACTACAGTCACCTTCGAAGTACTCCCCTTGGGAAGCTATGCACTAATGCCAGCAGCTAGTCCACCCTTCAAAGCAGTTATGGAACTCTTTTTCTGGAATAGCCATTGACCTGTTGTCAATGGCCATTGGTGTCCTGAATATCATAAAAATGTCTTCCTTTCAATATTTCCTTTATCTTTGGGTAAAGAGAAACATCATTGAGGGCCAGATCAGGTGAGTAGGGAGGGTGTTCCAACACAGTTATCTGTTTACTGGCTAAAAACTCCCTCACAGACAGTGCTGTGTGAGCTGGTGCCTTGTTATGGTGCAAGAGCCCTGAGTTGTTGGCAAAAGTTCAGGTCTTTTTCGTCTAACTTTTTCACTCAGCCCTATCAGCACTTCCAAATAGTAAACTTGGTTGACTGTTTGTCCAGTTGGTACAAATTCATACTAAACAATCCCTCTGATATCAAAACAGGTTAGCAACATCATTTTGACTCTTGATTTGGACTGACAGAAAGTTTTTGGTCTTGGAGAATTGACTGACTTCCAGTGTGCACTTTGACACTTTGTTTTGGGGTCATATGTATTGGTACACTCATGTTTCATCACCAGTGATAACGTGGCTGAAAACATTGTCTTGCCTCTCCAAAAGGTTTTGGCAAATTTTGACTCTCCTTTGCTTTATTTTTTCATCAGTGAGCTCCTTTGGGACCATTTTGCACATACTGTTCTTATGTCAAAACTTTCAGTTAAGATTTTCCTGTTTCTCTATCAATGTTTACTTGGTCTGCTGTGCTTCTTAGAGTTAGACGACAATTTTGACACACAATTGGATGAATTTTTGCAATGTTTTCATCAGTTCAGCTCATTACGGACAGCCCTGACCTCTCTTCATCAGTGACGCTTTCTCTCCCCTCAGAAAAGAAAGTTTAATCCATTTGTACACTGCTGTTTTCTTCCTGGAACTATCCCCATAAACTTGAACTAACATGTCCCTGATTTCATTTAGACTCTTTCCAAGATTAACAAGAAATTTAATGTTTATTCATTGCTCTAATTCAAACTCTGATATTCTCACAATGACACACAAAAACACACAACAACAATAATGAACACCACTCAGCAAGACACTGCCATACACCGACGCAAACACAGCAGTGATACACAGATATACCAAGATTATGAAACCTTACTGAGTTGTTCACACACTTAAATGTCCGACCTCGTACATTGTAGATGTTGTCTCTTTCCTCAGCATTGAACATTCTTCATTAGGCTTCTGCTGGCTCCCAGTTCACCAGGCCATACTACCCCACCGCATGACTTTGAGAAAAGCCTCTTTGATGTCCTTGTTCCTCAGACTGTAGACTACAGGATTGAGCAGAGCAGTGAAGACATTGTAAAAGAGTGAGATCTGCTTGTCTTGCTCAGGGGAAGGGCTAGAGTTGAGTCTCATGTACATGTAAGTGCTTGGAGCATAGAAGAGGATGACCACAGTCAGGTGGGAAGCACAGGTGGAGAAAGCCTTGCAGCGGCCCTGCATGGACTGGATCTTAAGAATGGCCTGGGCAATGCGGATGTAGGAGGCCACAATGAGGAAAAATGGGGTAGCAGCCATGAACACACTGATAACCAGATCCACCATCTCAATGAGGTGGGTATCCATGCAAGCCAAGGTTCGTACTGAGGGGCCTTCACAGAAGTAGTGGTTGATCATGTTGGGCCCACAGTATGGCAGGCTCATGGTGAAGAAAGTATGAATTAGAGATAAGAAAAAACCACAGGCCCAGGTCCCACCTGCCAGCCGTGTGCACAGACCCCGGGTGAGTATGACTGTATAATGCAATGGGTAGCAGATGGCTACGTATCTGTCATAAGCCATGACTACAAAGAAAATGCACTCAGTCAGGCTCAGGGCACTAAACACAAACATCTGTAGCCAACAGCGCACAAAGGAAATGGTCTGAGAGTGAGCAAGAAGATGCACCAACATCTGGGGCATGGTGGTGGTGACGTAGCTTATGTCCAACAGGGAGAGGATACAGAGGAAGAAGTACATGGGAGTGTGCAGATGCATATCCAAGGAGATCAGGGTGATGATAAACCCATTGCCCAGGACTGAGCTCAGGTAAAGAAGAAGGAAGATAACAAAGAGGATCTTGTTGGACATGGGGTCGCTGGAGAAGCCAAGCAGGATAAATTCAGAAACCCAGCTTTGGTTCTGCCATGGAGACATCCACATGGTGGAGCCTATAAGAGAATCACATTAATTTAAATGTCATCTAAAGTATGGTAATCTAGTAAGGATGTTGTCTCTGGAGGCAGACAGATTAGGATTTTAATTCTGGCCCACCATCATCTGCTGTCTTGAACAAGTTACTTAACTTTCCTGAGCCTCAGTCTCCTCATCTGTAAAACGTGGCTAATACTACTCATCTCTCAGAGTTTTTGTGAGGAGTAGAGGCAATGTATATGAAGCATCTAACACAAAGCCTTAAAACAATAAATAACACTAAACTGCTATATGCAATCTCCCTAGTCTTACTCCACACCTCTAAGTGGACACGCTGGTCATTCACGTGCCTAGCAACAATCAGTTTACACCACATCAGTTCCAGTCCCCAAACCTTAAGAGGTGGAGTTTCTGTCTGCCTTACAGACATTTGTCTGGATGTGCAAGCCTCTCTCCTCACCCTATAAACATTTCTCCTTTGTCAATTGACAATGTGAGGTTTTGTCAACAGAGGGCGCTATAGAGGTACTGTGATATGATAGCAGGAGGCGGTTACTTAAAACAAAAAAGGCAGATCAAATTGAAAATAAGTGGAAAGATGGTAAAAATGACCTTAACTATGTAGATAATTACTTTAAATGCAAATAGACTACATATTTTAATAAAAAGCATATTTTTAAACCTTAAAAAAAACACATGTTGCTTATAAGAAACACAACTTAATTCTTTTGCAATATATAAATGTATCAAATTAACTTGTTGTATACCTTAAACTTACACAATGTTATGCCAATTATATTTCAATAAAGTTAGGGAGAAAAAAAAACAGACCTTTTTGTTGTTGTTACAGTTGGATTCTTGAGTGGGAATCAAAACCAGGTCTCAATGGTGAGAGTGCCTAAGCCTAGCCACTACACCATCAGGGAACCCAAAACAGACCTCAGTGTAAGAATATATACACACTAGGAAAAAAGAATGGAAGAAAATATACTGTGTAAATATCAACCAAAAGAAACATATTGTAGCTTCGTAAAACCTTTGTCAAAATTGACCACATTCTGCATCATAAATGTAGGCTCAAAAAGATCCAAAGATTGAAAATCACTTAATATATATTCTCTGATTACCATAAAATTGACTAGAAATGAATTTCAAAATAAATATAATGGGTAAGTAAAGCAACTCCTTTGAAATTAGCATACACTGCTGGAAAATATATTGGACACAGAAAAATCAAGATGGCAATTCGTATATATTGACAAAATGATGATGAAAATAAAATATTATCAGTGTTTAGGAGAAATTTATTTCCTTTTTCCATGACTTAAATGTATATATTAGAAGAGAAAAAAGGCTAAAAATTAATTAGCTCACCTTCCATCTCAAGAAGGTAGAAGAACTACAAATCAAATCCAAAAAGAATTTGTAGGGGTGAACTAATAAAGATAAGAACAGAAAACAATGAAATGGTAAGTGAAAATATGATGGAAAAAAATCAACAAAGCCAAAAATTCATTTTTTGAAATAATTAATATATAAGTCTTTAGCAAGAATGATGAAGAAAAAAATAAAACACAAATTACTAACATCAGGAATGTAAAGGGGAACATTACTACAGTTCCTATCTTTTAAATTATCATTTTAAAAAGGTAATTTTAAAAATTACAAATGCCTTTATACAATAAACTTGACAATTTAATGAATAAATGCCTTAAAAAACACAATGACCAAAATTGACACAAGTATAAATAAAAGTCAAAAGATTCCACTATCTTTCAAATAAATTGCATCTATAATTTAAATCTTTCCTGGAAGGAAAACTGTAAGCCCAGATAGCTTTACTCATGGATTCTTTCAACATTAAAGAGAAGAATAATACCAATCATAGCAAACTCTTCCAAAGCATCGAAAAAGAGTTAAAATTTGCCAACCCATTTTATGAGACCAGTACAAACTCAATACCAAAAAATAATAAGGACAAGAAGGAAAACTTAAAAACAAATCCCTCTCATTAGTATTGTTGCAAAACTCCTAAACAATCTATTAACAAGTTGAATTCAGTAGCATCAGAAGGAAAAAGCATCACAATCAAATTTTGTTTATTACAAGAATTCAAGGTTGGTTTGGCATTTGATAAGCTAACAATGTAATTCATCTTATTCACAGAAGTAAGGGAGAAAAGGTACATGAATAACTCAATAGATGCAGAAAGAGCATTTAGTAAAAGCCAACAATCAATTAAGATTAGAAATAAACCCCTTAGCAAACTAGGAATAGAAGGGAACTTTCTTAATGTGATAAATATTATCTTCAATAAAAAAAGAAGCAACCTACAGCAAATGTCATACTGAATGGTGAAATACTGATAAGTTACTCCCTAATAATGGAAGTGAAACAATAATGTATACTATTGCCATTTCTATTAACGCTTGTACTGGTGTTCCTAACAGTGAAATCAGTTAAGAGAAAGAAATAGGGAGCTCCCTGGTGGTGTAGTGGCTTAAGGTTTCAGCACTGGCGCTGTCAACACTGCGGCCTGGGTTTGATTCCCAGCCAGGGAACTATCCACATACAAAAAAAAAAAAAAAGAAAGAAAGAAATAAAAGGCAAAGGATTGGAAAGGAAGAAAATAAACTGTCATTATCTGTAGAGTGCATGATTGCGTAGGTTGAAAATCTAAAAGAACTCAAAGATAAACTGAAATTAATAAGCAAATACACAAAAATGCAATAGATATCACTATACCAGCAACTAGAAATTAATTTATAAGAAATAAACCTAATAAAATATGTGTAGGAAACGAATTTAAAATTTATGTACAAATAAATCTAATAAATATGTGTAGGAAAACATTATTTAGAGAAATTAAGTCAATGGAGGAATACGCCATGTTCATGAGTTGATCAATTCAACATTATAAAGATGTAAATTTGATTTATAGATTCAATACAATCCCAGCCAAAATCTCAGCAGTTTTTTTCTTATAGTAACTGACAACCTGGTTATAAAATTTATATGGAAATTTGAAGAATCTTGAAAAACACAAAGCTGAAGGACTTACCAGAAATTAAGACTTACTATAAAGCTATAATAATTAAGCAAGTATAAAATTGGCAGAAGAATAAACAAATAGATCAATCCAAAAGAATAAAGTCCAGAACACACCCATGAATATACAGGTGATTGAGTACCTGTATTATGACAAAGTTGATCCTGTAATGCAATGGGGAAAGGATGATCTTGTGGATAAATTCCGCTGAACCATATAAATATTCACACAGAAAAAAATTTTGAATCCTACCTCACATGGTACACAAAAATTAATTTTGGATGTAGTATAGATTTAAATAGTAAATGTAAAAACAGTACTTTTTAAAAAATCAAACACAGAGAGAGCTCCCTGGTGGTGTAGTGGCTTAAGGCTTCGGCTGTCAGCACTGCGGCCTGGGTTCAATTCCCAGTCAGGGAGCTACCCACATACCAAAAAGAAAAAAAAAAATCAAACACAGAAAAATATCTACAACACCTTAGAGTAGGCAGAGATTTCTTAAACCAGACACAAAATGCACTACCCATACTGAAAAATATGACAAACCAGATTACATTAAAATGAAGAACTTACAAGATTTGTATCCAGAGTAAATGAAGAACTCCTACAAATTAACAATCATGAAGGCTACCCAGGGGGATAATGGGCAAAAGATTAAAAAGACTCTTTACCAAAGAGGCTATCTAAATAGCCATTAATCAAGTAAAACAGCATTCAATGTCATTAGTCATCCAGGAATTGCAATGTAGCACCACTACACACACATCAGAATGGCTAAAATGCAGAATGCCTGGTTTGGTAAGAGTAACCAGAACTTCCATATACTGCTGATGGAGAGTAAATCTGTACCATACCTCTGGAGTGTTTTGTGATATCTCCTAAAAGTGAACATATGTATACCATATTACCCAGCAATTCTATTCCAAGTCCAGTCATGAATGCTTCTATTTTTCATATTACATGGCTGGATACTTTCTGAACTGGCCTTGTATATTTAAGACATGTGCAAAAATGTTCAAAACACCATTCAAAATAGTCCAAAATAAGGAACCACCCCCTCAGCTGACGAATCTACCACCTACATATTCCTCAGAGTCATCCCTTCCTTTGTCCTGAATGGGAAGCTCATTGTTTCTCATCTGCATTCATGCACCAATCCTTTCCTGGTCTCCCTGCTTCTGGACTGTTCTCTTCAATGCATTCTCCATATGGACTACTGCAAGTAGTTCTTCAAAATACAGCACTGGTTCTGTCTGTCCCCTGCTTAAAACCCTACAAGAGTTCCCAATGCCCCTTCACTTTAGGCAGATACACAGAGCCCTTTCTATAATAAATGATCTGCCCCCTCAGCCTCAGCACCCACTCTCTCCCATCCCACCTCTTCCCATATGAGCATAGTCTCCACACAAGGATGCCCAGTTTCCTGCTCGTCTCTACCTCGGTCATGCCTGCAGGCCCTTCCCTGGCTCTCCAGCATGAAAGAGCACCACCTGCTGCATCCCCACTACCCACACACTCTGGTGCATGTCCAACCCGAACGCCCACATTAGGACTCAGCTGGGGTGTCTTCCACCAGGGCACCTTTCCTGACTCTTCCCACCATTCCCCATTCCCAAACCTCGATTAGATGCTTTCTCTATTTCTCACAGGCCCCTGTGCCTACTGGAGAGTTATAATTCTAGCAGTCTTAAAGCATTCTGATATAAAGTGTGAGACCTATTATCTCAGGAAAAACTTCTTCTATTAACTTAACTTCTACTAACAGAGTTGAAATATCTGTAATAAAGTATAGATATATGGGTGAATTTATAACCTCCCTTTCAATAATAACAATAGCTAAAATTTAATGAGAAATTTCTGTGTGCCAAGCTCTGTCACACTAACTTTATCTCATCCTCATAACAACTTGTTGAGGTAAGTACTATTACCTCAATTTTGCAGATGAAAACCTAAGGCCCATAGAGAGGAAGTGATGAGTTCCATATCACACAGTTGGTGTGGTGGACCTGGGATTTGAACTAAGGCAGTCTGGCTTCAGAGCCAACTCTTACTCACTATCTTCGCCTGCTTCCAGCAAACAGCTCTAATCTAAATGGAAAGGGTGAAGAATACAAATTTCCCCATCCACATATCAATTTGAACTTCTTGAGATTTGGCACAAAATACTATGAAATCATAGCCCATGAGGCAGGGCCGCTGGACCAGACAGGATCAGAACCCTCCTAGGACTAAGGGCTAAAGAGGTGGCCACAGACTATTTCCCATTGTAAGGTTTCCTCCATCTGCTTCCATCCTTTGGATGTGGGAAGCCATGGGGTTGTGTTGGAAGCAGAGGAATTAATGGAAGGAGACTTGGGAAATTATTATCATTGTGGAGCTTAGTAAATCTTTGAAAAAGCCTCCCTCTGAGACTTGATTTTCATAAGATAGGGGATATCATTTAAAAAAAAAAAGACTTCTAAGACTCTGTCCATCTGGCATTCTCTGTCTTAATTTACAATATTTCAGGCCTCTACAGAGTGTAAGAAGAGGTTCCTAGTCATAATAATCCCTGCCATTGTTAAAGCTAATCCCAGGATAACCATTGTGTCCTTTCTTAAACTCTGGCAATTACGTTATTCACTTCTGTTTCTAGCACTGAGAACATGAAAACACGCTTTGACAGAGAAACTATCAATAAATATTTACTAAATAAATAAATGAAAGAGAGACAGAGGTCCAGGAAGAAGGAAGGAATGGGAGGGGATTGAGCTATGGGATGGTGAGGAAAGAACACTGGAGAATGAGGGAAGGGAGCTAGAGGAACATTGGGGTGTAGGCACAGGACGGACCCAGGTGACCTGGCTACTTCTGACCTCTGGCCTCCACAAATGCCTGGATGCTGCCCACAGCCCCAAACCCAACAACCTTCTCACCCCTCAGGTATCCACAGAAATGAGTCATGGAGAGGCTGTCACTTGCTTTGAAGGGAAAGAGGCTGAACAGGAAGCCCCCTAGGCAACTGAGTCCAGCGAGTCAGTATTCCAGGTAACCTAGTCTCCAGAAAAGCCCTGCGTTTCTGAGAGGTTGGAGGCGGGAGCCCCTGCCTTCTCTCCATGGTGTATCTCTCTGCTCTTGGTGAGGCCAGCTCTGGCTCCTAAAGGCCTTGCCTGCTGGGTCCCAGGGCCATCCCAAGTTCCTCCCAGTGGGCCAAACTGCTGATGTTTTATGGCCCTGCCTCCTCACCAGGCTTTCCTAGGAGAGCTGGGGAAAAGCCATCGCTCTGCCCCTTGACACCAACATACCATACCCTGGTGGGGATGCCAAGATGGAATTCCCTGAATGTGATCAAAAAGAACTCTACAAGGAAGAGGCCTTTAAGGACAGAGCAGGAACAAACCATACCCAGGGTGAAGGGAGGGGTAATGACCTGTTTATTTCCTTTCCCCAGCCTTCTGGGGGGTATAACCGACCCCGGGAAAGGGGGTTTGTCACCTGATCACCTTGTAGAAGTGTTGAGAACTGAAGGCCTCATTCTGACTCCCCTCTTACCTCCCAATCTCCTGTGTCCCAACTTGTCAATTTGAGTCACATGTCTATTCCTTATTAAACTACCTTGAGCATGTAAAAATCCTTCTCCATTCCCCACCAGTACGATCCCTTGGACAAGTTGCTCAGCCTCTCCGATGGTAAGTGAGAGTTGGCCATGGAGCACCCACCTATACCAGGCCTTGGACTGGGTCCTGGCAAACAGCATCTGGATAGTACGTAGCACCAGCTCCGTATTACATACAAGGAATTTCAGGCCCAGTGCAGTGAGGAACTGGCCCAAGGGCTCACGTCTTCTACGCGCAGAACCAGAATCTGAATCAGGATCTATGAAGTTCTAGTTCCTGTTCTTTTAAACTTGTTGTTCTTCTGCCTCAGTTTTCTCCTCTATGAAATGGTAGTACTGATCTCTTAGCCCCAACTTTCTGGGGTTGCTGGGAGAGTAAATTGAGATAATGCGTTGAGAGCCCTGGAGCAAGTTCTGGCCATGCCTTCCATGCCCATGAGTTTCAGTCCCTGCCTTCTGTCTGGGCCTCACTTCCCTATCAATTCAGAACGAGGTAGGACTCTGAGGTCCCTTCTAGTCAACCACAGGCTACTAGGGCCAATTGTTGATGTTTCAAAAACATTGTGAGATAGTTGTTAAACAAGATCATTATTAAAGTCAAATAATATAAACTAAAATTAAATAAATTACATTACAAAGATCAATGAACCCTGAAGGCATTATGGTAAGTGAAATAAACCAGAAGAAGAAATACAAATGTTGTATGATCTCTCTTATATGTGGAATCTAAAAACGTCGAACTCACAGAAACAGAGTTGATTGGCGGGAGCTGAGGAGTGCAGAAGTGCAGAGATGTTGGTCACAGGGTAAAAACGCTCAGTTATAAGGTAAGTTCTGGGGTCTAATATACACTGTGGTGAGAATAATTGACAATATTGTAATATGTATTTGAAAGTTGCTGTGAAACTAGAACTTTAATGTTCTCACCATAACAACAAAGTGGTAATTATGTAAAGGATGTGTTAACTAACCTTATTGTGGTGAATGTTTTGCTATATATAGTGTATCAAATCATCACATTTTATATCTTCAACTTATGCAACATTATATGTTAATTATATCTCAGTAATTTGCAGGATAAAAGAAAAAATAGTTATTAAAAAAAACCCAAAGATCAAAAACAAAAGAAACAAAGGCCAAGGGCACTCAGAGTGTAATTTGCATGGGCACCACTCCAGCCTTGGGCGGGAGGGATGTGACAGACGAGAAAAGAATATCAGAAAGGGCAAGGGACTCTTCCAAGCTTACACAGCTGGTGAGTGGAAAAGCCCAGATGCAAAATGACTCCACTGCTACCACACTCAGCTGTGACTTCTGAGGCAAACTTCAGCTTCCACTTCTTTAAAATGGGGAAAAAATGTGCTTGCTTCAGCAGCACATATACTAACATGGGGAAAACTACCATTTCTCTCTCAGTTATGCAAATCCAGGGATGGCATACATGGGCGTGTGAGCCCAATGCTTAGCACGAAATGAGCACTTAATAAAGGACAGTATTATCCCCGTGTCTACTTCCTGCTTTCTCCCATTTCCCCTTCCTCAAATTACAGCTGGCAAGGATAGAACACACTCCCTCTGGATCTTCATCACTATGTGTCCTTGAACTTTTCCTGGGGTTAGGAGCACCAAAGGGTCCCATCTTGGTACTTTATATTCCTTGAAGGGGACAAGATAGAAAGCCTGTGGTTCAAAGGCTCCTTAGAATCAGCTACAATCTCAGAGGACTGTCCTGTAGGGGTTTCCTCTGTACCTCAACCTTCCCCCACTAAACACACACACTTCCTCTAGGCCAGCCTGATGGGGCCTAGAGGTTCAGAGGGAAAAGGGAGTTGGCGCCCAGAACTCAGGCTGCAAATAAGTCTCATCAATTGTTTTGCTCAGAGTCATCAAGCAAACAACCATCTCTTGCCCTGAGCCAAGGCCCCAACTCTTCTCATGCACGTTATTGACTTTCACTTTGGTTCTGAAGAGATAGTCCAGGCAGGGATTCATCTCTCCACTGGATGGATGAGGAAACTGAGGTCCAGGGAGGAACAGGACTTGTCCAAGGTCAGAAGAAATCTAAGACCATAAACAGAACGAAACTCTAGCTACCCTGATGTTTTCAGTGACAGAATTACCTAAAGTCTGCCAAGGATGGTTCTATCCTCCATTTCTTAGGAAATGAAATTTGACCAGGAATTGCAGAGGGCTTTGGCTAAGAACATGCAGCTAGATAATAGTAGACCAACACCAGAACACTGGCACTTGCTTCTTGAGCTGGGGCTCTGTCCATAATATCATGTACTTCAGTGCTTAACTCTAAAATAACGGCTGCCCCTGAATTCTAAGTGACAGGATGAAATCTTTTCTGCTGTTCCTAGAGCTGGTCATGATCACCAGTGGGGCTGGGGCCAGCCCAGAGGTTGACATGAGAGAGAAGACTGGACTCTGGATGCTAAATTCTGAGTCAGGCAAGCCTGCTGGCCTCAAGGAAAAGAGGGTGGGCTCACAAAAGGGAGAAAGCTAGGACTCCAGAAGACCTAACAACCTGGGACTCTCTAATTGGCCCCAGGCTGAGAATGCCTTTGGGAGGGACACTGTGGGAATTAGCTCTCATTTGCTAAAACAGGCACCCAGAAAGTTTTCCGCATTTGTGTCTGGGGAGTGAGCTCAAGGGAATAAATAGCAAGAGGTGGTGATGATACTAATGATCAAGATCATCTTAATGCTCCTTCGGGACATTCTCACAGAACTTTGCAGTTTACAAAGCACTTACACATGTATTTTCAATCCTTGCCCTCTCAGCAATCCTGTGAGGGAAGTATTATGGTCCCCACTTTACAAAAGATGACTTGTTATGGGCCAAGACCTGAGAGAGTCATTGGTACTGGTTTTGGTGATTTCACTGCTCTCAGAGTCAGAAGAAAACCTTCAAGGTCAACATGAGACCATGACATGAGACCATAGGTGCAGAGTACAGAGGGTAATGCAGCAGGAGTAGGGTATTTGGGCCACTTGCTCACACAAACTACTTCAGGACCACGAGAGCCCAATTCCACACACAATGCTTCCATTTGACAATGTGGTGCTACTCTGCAAGCCAACTTTATGATTCGGTAAACCAGACACCGAGTTCATGATGACAGTTCAGGTCATATGGTAATTTGGTGACTCGTGGTTAAGTGGTCAGTCTCTGCTAAGGCCCAATAGAACAAAAACCAAAAGCTGTTTCTCAAAAAGAGAGCAGTAATCAGAGGAGAGTAAGACTTTGCTCCAAAGCCCTGAAGGTCTGCACTGTGATTGGAAGCAAGAGATTATAGGCAGGGGAATGCAATAAAACATCTAAGGCCCTAAGAAGAAGCAGAAGTGATACTCTTAGGGAAATTATGACATTTAAAAGCAGCTATGTATACATGTGAAAAGTCCACAGCTAACATTATACTCAGTGACAAAAGACAGAAAGTTATTCCTCTAAGATCAGGCACAAGATAAGATGCTCACTTCACCACTCTATTCAACATGGTATGGGAAGTCCTAGCAAGAGCAATTAGGCAAGAAAAAGAAATAAAAGGCATCCAAATTGAAAAGGAAGAAGTGAATTATCTCTTTCCACAGATAATATGATCTTATATGTAGAAAACCCTAAAAAATTCACACAAAAAAATTGTTAGAATTAATAAAATCAGATAAGTTTCAGGATATAAAATCAACACAAAAAATCAGTTCTTTTCTATATACTAAAACAAACAATTCAAAAAGGAAATTAAGAAAAAGACCCATTTACAGTAGCATATATATATTAATAAACTTAATAACCATGAGGTAAAAGACTTTCACACTGAAGACTACAAAACATTACTGAAAGAAATTTTAAAAGACTCTAATAAATGGAAAAACATTCCATGTTCATGGATTGGAAGACATAATACTTTTAAGATGTCAATACTATCCAAAGCAATTTAAAGATTTGATACAATGTCTATCAAAATACTAATGACTTTTTTTGTAGAAATAGAAAAATCCACTCCAAATTTAGATGGAATTTCAAGGGACCCTGAATAGCCAAAACAATCTGGAGGGGAGAGGCAGGGACCAAATCAAAGGTCTTACACTTCCTGATTTCAAAACTCACTACAAATTAGAGTAATCAAAACAATGTGGTATGAGTATAGAAACAGGCATATATACCAACAGAATAGAATAGAGAGCCCAGAAATAAACCCTTAGATATATGGCCAAATGATTTTCAACAAGAGTGACAAGACCACTTAATGGGGACAGGAGAATCTTTCAGTAATTGATGTTGGGAGATTTTAACACCTTTCTCTCAGTTACTGATTTTAAAAGCAGACCAAAAAATTCAGTAAGTATGTGAAGATTTAACCTGTGTAATGCAGTGCACATAGATATTGTCTTCCCCAAACTGCAGAATACACATAATTTTCAAGCATCCAAGGAGGATTTGTAAAAATTGACCAACAAATACAAAGCCATAAAGCAAGTCTAAAATTCCACAGGGTTGAAAGCATGTGGCATATTTTCTCTTTCTACAATACAATTAGTCCACAAATCAATGTTTTAAAGGATAACTAGAACAAAATAAATGGACAGATATTCTGTATTCATAGATAGAAACCAATATTGTCAAGATGTCAGCTCTTTTCCAACTTAATCTATAGATTCAATACAATCCAAGTAAAAATCCCAGCAAGTTATTTTGTGGATATAGACAAACTGGTACTAAAGTTCCTATGGAGAGACAACAGACCCAGAATAGTCAGCACAACATTGAAGGAGAAGAACCTAGTTTGAAGACCAACACTACCCAACTTCAAGAGTTACTGTAAAAGTACAGTAATCAAGACAGTGTGGTGTTGATGAGAAAATAGATAAGTAGATCAATAGAACAGAGAGCCCAGAAATAGATTAGCATATAATCAACTGATCTTTGACAAAAGAGCAAAGTCAATACAACAGAGCTAAGATAGTCTTTTCAACAAATGATGCTGGAACAACTGGACTTTGGTTAACTGTTAACATATTCTCATGTGTATATCCACCCAACTAGGTATGTAAATTCCTCAAGAGTAGAGACCAATCTCTTTTATTTCTTAGGTGGTCCCCAATGACAACTCATCTCACTATGGATTGATATCTTCCAGGGTTCCAGAAAAATGATAGTGGAAGTAAACACAAAAATATTAAAACTACTAAAGGTTTTCAGTGTAATGCTGGGGTGGGAGTGGGAAAAAGGGACGGGGCCATTTAACAACATATGGGATATTGTGCTATCACTTTTACAAATGTGAATTCAAACTTTGTAACTCTAGAGGCAACTTAAAAGTTTATTCATAGAGAACTCTGACTTCAACATTATGACTATAAACAATAAAACAAAAACCTTTTCTATTTTTTCAAGCTTTGAGTTCAAGTTCACAGAGGAACATATGGTGACTACATTCACCAATCCTATCCAAACACTTGATTTCCAAATCAAACAACCTTGGATCAACCTCAACCTGTGCCATTTAAACATTCTCTGTAACAATGTACTTGGTCCCAAGGACGAAGTCACAAGAGTCACAGGTAAAATTCACAGATCTAGTTGCTAAACACAGAGCTCATAGCTATTCAAATGGCATTATTTCAGTTTCTTGAACATACTATGCCTTTTCCCACCTTAGAGCTAACTAGAACATTCATTCTCCACTTCCATGTCTCTCCTCCCCATATGCCTGGCTAACACCTACTCACCTTTCAAATCTCAACTTCAACTTCATCTAGAAAAGCCTTTTCCTGAAACAACATGCCAGTTGGTGTTAGCAAGGCAGTTGGTAGTACAGAACGGATACTTTAATCTTCATGAGCCTGACTTCTCTGTGTGTTGGCTCTAAACTCAGATGGGGAAAAGAGAGGTGTTGCTTACTGAGCTCCCTCAAAACCCACCAGTGTATTTTCTCATAGTATTCTGTTCTTGTCCTTCATAATCCAAACCGTGCTGACTTACTCGTGAAATTGTTTACTGTCTCTCTCCCCTACTACACATGGGTATGGATTATGTCTTCTGATTATCTGTATACCCCTAATGTGTAGGATATAGCACACTCAAAAATTTGAATAAAGGAATCTCGAAGGTGACATTTTACCTTAAAAGAGAAATACATATTACTGATACCAGTTTTACTGATCCCAAGTCTCACTCTTAACCCCAACACCAGCCTATGGAGAACTTTCTTTCAGCACTAATGGTCCTCTCCTTACCACTCTCCGGAAACACATCGTCCACCACTGTCACCACCTTCTGGACAATGTCCCCGTATCCAGCTGTGACTTGCCCCTGGCAGCACGGTATGCAGCTGTTCTCTGGTGTACACCTCAGGCCTCAGCCACTGACAGCCGAGCTCCTGGAGTTGGCCCAGAGCTTCCTGGTAGTGAAACTGTGTACCTGCTTGGTAAGAAATCTCAGGGCTGAGGTCATGCCCTTGTAGAATAGGTTCCTGTTTCCAGTTTGAGGCCTCTTCTAATGCCACCATTGGTGGCTTCTCTTGCTCCTGGTGGGCCTGACCTTGAGCGTTCAGGGCCATGGTTACTATGAATTCTGCATTCATCATTCATTATACAGAGATAGAGCAATCTGGAATCCAAACCATCTCCTCTCTTCACCCTGGAAGAGGGACAAACAAGGCAGAATTAAAGTGGGAGAAATGTTTCAGAACTAGCCAATCTCAAAGGCCTATAAGTCACATAACAGTCAATCAATGAGTTCACAAAAGTTAAATGATAGGAAGTTCAATGACAAAAGATTTACAAAAATATGTAAAAGATTTTCTCGAAAGTGAAATTTAATAGGAAGCTGGAAGAAACAAGAACAGTCCAACACTGTCCCAAGAAGCAGGTAGTCAGACAAGGTTGACCATAAGAGAGGAGCTGAGGAATGCCAAAATCAGAGTAAGAAAGGGGACAAGGAACAAAAACGGAAGTCTAAGAGCTCTATTTGAAAGTCCCCAATAGATTATAATAGGTTTGTTGTTTTAAAATTCTATTTGGGAGCATAAAGAGAAGCATATTAATGAAGGCATTCCCTGTGAAAAATGGTTACAGATTTAGATGTTCCTGATATTATAGGTTAAAGTAGAGTACGTTGAACAGCCTGGATCCGCTGCCGAGCTCTTTTCTCAGGGTCCTAGTTAAAACTGGAAGCCTTATGTGTCACCTGAAAAAAAGGGCCAAAGCACTATTCCCATGTGTGGTAAATGCTACCACCAAACACCAGCGAGCATGGTGCCTCTTTCTCAGCGGTGAGAGGTAGGAGAAGCAACAATTTGTCTTTTACCTTAGAAAGAAAGTCTCCTCTAGGGTAGGGGTTGGCAAACAACTGTCCAAAAGCCAAATATGGTTCTCCTCCTAATTTTGAAAGTGAAGTTTTTTTGGAACTCACCCACAAGCATTTGTTTCTGTATTGTCTATGGCTGGTTTCACACTACAATGGCAAAACTGAGTAGTGGCAACAGATGCCATAGGTCCTGCCCAGCCTAAAATGTTTAACTGGCTCTTTAAAGAAAACTTTTCCAACTCCTGCTATAGGATAAGAGGTTCCCTAAGAAACTTCACCAAAGTGGCAGACCTTTGACCCTTCATGGAGTTTATGTCCCACCTAGAAGGCAATTGGTGTGCTTGACATTTCCTGCTCATGGGTCTAATGAGTGTAGTGCCATTAATATAATGAACAGCAGGATGTTCTGCAAAATGTCAAGGTTAGTATGATCCTTGTAGACTATATATTAAGGCAGGAAAGAGCACAGTTAATTGTGTCCTGGGGCAAAATGGCAAAAGTATACTGACATCCTTGTCATGAAGGCACGTCTGTTTTCAACGACTGCTACTCCCTTCTAAGACTGGGAACTACATTTCCCAGAATCCCTTTTCCTAAATGTCCAGGGCACAGGTTTCTCAATAAAAGGAATTCACACTATATTTGAAAGGTATAAGTGAAATAGGAACCATTATTCTCCAGAAGAGGTTGAAGGGACACACGTGAATGGACAAGTGTCACAAAAGCTTCCCAAAATCTCTTGAAAACTGCCCTTTTTGCAGATTGAGATGGTGGGGGCTCACCAGAGATTCTTGAGTGTCAGAGCTGTTTCCAGGCAAGCTTTTGAGATCCATGCACTTCGTTGCTTTAAGAAGAGATATTCAGTGTCAGCATCTCTGGACTTCTGACCTTCAGCAACAGTTTCTTTGACCTCTCCTCCCTCAGTAAAGCTCTTCCCACAGTGCTATAAGCCCCTGATTCTGTATTAAATCCTTTATTCCCAGAATACCAGAGGTGACTTCTGTCTTCCTAACCACACTGTGAAAGTCTTTCGTACTGAAAATGCTTCTGGAACTTGTTTTCCAATCTGATTAGATTTGAAAGTAGTAAGGAACTCATTGAAACTGGAAAAGGGGACACTGCGAGTCCATGGCATGCAATGGCAATAGTTACTCAAATTATCTTCTGTAATTGGCTAGCACTGGGGGCCTATAGAAGGCAAGACTTTTGAAACCAAGTGATTATAATAATCAAACATTATGGTTTGAATATGAAGAATATAAGGACTGTGGGATGCGCTGGCTTTCCACCAGCAGAAAGTATGAAATACATTTCTCAAAAAATTAAGGTACCTGCCACCTTAGTGAAGTTTTTTGCTTCCAGGAGTCTCCAGGACATCAAAATACCACCTCTAAGGTGAACATTGGAATATCTCCTCCATGTGAAGGATAGGTGTTGCATCTGGCATCTCCAATCACAAAGAAAGAAGTACAACTGGATTTTGGAGGACACAAATTGGGCAAGCTAGGGCCTATTTACTGAGAAATGCATTGGGCTGCTACAGGGGCCAGTGGGGGGTCTTGGAAAGTTCCCTGACTTCAAACAAGTGTGCCCTCCAGCCTATTTTCTCATGTGTAAAATTATAATTTAAAACTTCATAAGGTTATGGTGGCTCTAAACTGAGCTAACAGGTGAGAAAGCCCTTCAAAGCACAATTCTTAAGCGTTACCTGGACTACTTCACAATTTAATGCCAATCCAGTGACAACAGTTTCATTAGCCTAGAGGGTAAGAATTACCCAAAAAGGATAGGCAACCATTTTTTTTTCTATTGAGTTGTATCACAGGGACAGAAGTGAATATGAAACATTGATGTAGAGTGTGAATAATAATTAGAATAATGCAATACCCTTCCACAAGTACTGTAGTCGGAGATAGAATACTGGCAGTGTGGCTAATCACCCTGCAAAGTGACACCCAACTGAAACAAATAGCGCTTGAGGTCTACAAAGCTGCTACCCAGTGCTGTCTGTGGCACAGCTTGGCATCCAGTGAACTACTGGGTGAGATGTGCACTAACTCTCTCTAAGCTCCCAAACTCTGAAAGGAAGAGTTGGGTTATTCTGAGCTCACCCCACCCCACTTCTGAGGAGGGCACATGGCTCGCTCGTCTCTGTGTCGGGACATGTCACACTGAGAACACCAGAGGGCGACCACTCCCCACAGACGGTGTAACCTGGGCAAACAGCTGCTAAACCAAGGGTGAGAAGCTGACTCTCTGCCCCCTTCCCTTCCTCAGTCCTACCCCACACATCGGAAGGGTGCCCTGCGAAGATCCGGGGCTTTGATAACAGACGGAAGGCCAACTCGACCACTTACTTCCTGTGACCTTGGACAAGGGACCTCAACTCTCCAAACCACAGCTTGCTCAGCTGGAAGAACTAGGGTACCAACCTCACAGGACTGCTGGAATAAGTGAGCTAATGTGGGTAAATGGCCATTGCTCAAATATTAGTCGTTCTCAGGCATCCTAAAAGTCAGCCTAAGTTTACTCTTTTTGGAGTCCTGGCAAACAGAGTAGGTAAACACAATTCCCATTTTTCAGGTGGAGAGACTGAGCCTCAGAGGAGTTTGATGGCCCGAGGACTCACGGTGGTAGCAGCAGTTGTGTCCACTACACCTCTCCCTCTCCCTGGGCCTCTGTCCGAGGAGACTGGCTTTTAAACCTTTTGAGATGCTGGGATTCTGAGGCTCAGAGAGGACACATATCTGACCGAAGGCTACACGGTGAGCGAGTGGTCAATTTGGGACCCAACAAGCCCGCCCAGCGGGTTCCCAGGCCGGTGCTCCAGCCGCTGCCCTGAGACACCCTGTAGGACACTGCCCCGTTATTCTGCCCTTGACCGCTTGCTGCGGGGACCCAGCCATGGGTCCTGTCTCCCTAACTGGACTGTGAGTTAACAGGGAAAAACCTCTCGGGGAATCATACTACTATGGCAACGCCCCCAGGAGCTGATGCTAGACAAGCGCGGCCCGGAGAACAGCGGGTTGGTGATTCCGGTGTGTTTGTGCAGACGGGGACGTGGGAGGTTCGGGCGCGCAACGGGGGAAACGCAAACCCCTCCCCGTCCCCCAGCACGGAGGCGGAGCGCGCCTCCCCTCGCCCTCTCTGAGCACAGCGCGCCTCAGTCTCCGAGCCCTCCCCGGCCACGCCGGGTCAGCCCCAGGTCTTGGCAACCCACCCCACCGTTACCTGTCCCACCGACCCCCCTCCGCAAGCCCGCTCCCCCGCCCGGTGAAGCCGTTCTCAACACCTCGCTCACACTCCACGGCCACTCGCGGGGAGAGCTCTGCCCACCGCCCTGCAGCACCCAGGAGCTTTGAGCACCCGCGCCGGTCCTCCCTGCCCTCAGAGGAGTCCATCCTGGACCTCCGGACCTCTCACGTGCACGGCATCCGGGGGCTCCCCACTGCTCGAACGCCTTCCCCCCAGCCAAACATACCGACGCCATCGCCCTAACTATTGCTACCACGTGCCAGGCATGAGGGCCTTACCCACAGCCTCAGAAAGCTAAGCGACCAGCTCATGGTCTGTAGGTAACTATGGAGTTCCGGTCTTGCAATGGGGACTCGAACGCAGAAGGTCTGACCTCACTAACTCGGCTGCTGATTCACCTCCTTTGCCAGAAATATCCAGAGAATAAGGTCCACATCCCACCACCACCACCAGCAGCTCCGAGGACCCTCTTGGATAGCTCAGACTCAGCTTTTCCATTCTGTCACCCACTGTGCCCAATTGGTACCCTCTCAGCACCCATCCTGATGCACCCCTCCCTTGCCCACTTCCACACTTAACCCATGTCTTCTGGACACTTGCTGCCTGTTCAGTCAACCCCATCCCCACAGAGCCAACGCTCCCATCCTTCGAGGCCATCTCAGATGCCTCTTCTTCCAGGCTGAGCAGGCCATGCTGAAAAGCAGCCATGACTGGAGGCAGGAGACCTGACCACGTGGCCCTTGCCCTGCTGGAGCCCTCACGCCAGGCCTCAGTCTCCCCACCCATAAACTGGAGGGAGTATGGGCAGACCATCCTTAGGTGCCTGTCTTGCTCAGTCTAAGACCCTATGCTTTCATGGTCCCTGAAATGAAAGTAAAGTTGCCCTCTTGAACCCCTTTAACCATCACAGAATGGAGGGAATTTTGGGACTGGGAGGGACTTCAGAGAAAATACAATCCCACCCCCTCACGTTTCCCCCAGAGACGCTGAGGTTCAGGGAGGGGCAGGGGCCTGGCTAACCACCTGGGGAGTGGTAGGAGGGAGGCCGCACTGGCTGCTCAATGGAGGACCCATTTCAGCAGGTCCCCAGCCCCCAGAGAAAGGGGTGGGAGGAGGCTGGAAGGGCAAAAGCTGCAGAGCCCGGCTCTGGGCGGGCGTGGCTGCCCAGTTCCCAGAGTCCTCAGTAGTTTTCCATAGCTAGCAGGCCTGCAGCGAGGCTGCGTGCTCCCCTCTCCCCTTGCCCACCGCATTCCTCTGCACACTCAGGCAGCAAAGTCGCATTCAGGGCCCTGTCGGGGCAGGGCAGGAGGGAGGCGGAGACCAAGAGACACACACAAAGGCTCACAGATCCTGCTACAGCCCCAAACATGTGAACCCAGAGCGATAACACAGATCCAGATGAGGCAAAGAGGCCCCGACACACACACCCACGCTCGGAGGCACACACAAAGGAGACCATCACACAGAGACACCCGTGGCCTGCACTGAAACGTGGGCGTGCTCACTCCCGGAGGCTCAGGTGCACGCTCAGCACGCACTTCTCCACAAACCCCCACCGTCCCCCCTGGGTCCCCTGAGCTCCCACGCTGCCTGTGTAGGTCAAACATCAGTCTATGAAAGGGAGAACATTCCTGAGCTGCCCCAGGCCTGAGAGGCAGGACAGAAGCTAGAGAAAACCCAGGGGCTAGCCAGGCATCCTCTGCCCCTAGGAGGCACCACTTTTTAAATCCAAAGAATTCACTGGCTCATCCCCACTCTGTTCACAGAGCCAGGGTAAGGCTGTTTCTGGAGCACCACCCCATCCGAGACTCTGTTGCAGCCCCTGGGATCCCCAGATGTTAGGGGCAGAGCAGTGGGGCATCCAGCAGCCACTGCCCCAGTTCACTTCCCCTCTGATCCCCCTCCACTCCCAGCTGGGCCCTCCACCGGACCTGACTCCTCCACCCACACACCCATCTCCCTCACTCCCCCACTGAGCCGCACATCTGTCCCACAAGAAATTAACTCCACACCTTGCCTGGGTCCACTGTGCTCAAGAACCAGAACACAACTCCCCAGCCCGAGGGACACTGACTTACACCTGCACCCACACCTCCTCCCACTGGATGCTCCACGACCCCCTGGTGGCCGCGAGTCCAGCCAGGTGATGTGCGCACATCTGCCATGTCATCAGACAGAGGGTCCAGTCCCAGCCTCACCCCCTGTGTGTCTGGGGACCTAGGCAGCTGGCTTCAACTCTTGGAGACTCTTTATAAAATGGGAACAATAATGCCACCTAGCTCTCAACAATATCTATAGTGTATCAAGGGGCCTAATTCAGAACCTGGTTTTAATCAGGAAATGGGCTCCGTGACTTTGGTTTAGTGATTCAACCACTCTCAGCCTCAGCTTCCCTGTCTGGGAAATGGGATAATCCTTGCTACCCTAGGGTGGTGAAATACCCTGTCAGGGAGCAGATGGCCTGAGAAGGGGCTCCGGTCAATGAGCTCTGCCATCCTGCATGCCCACCCACCCCCTGGTTGCCACACTGTCTGGGCAAGTGGCCGTGTGAGCTGTCAGCCGGAAGGGATTTGCAGCCCCAGAGCCCGATAGGCTGCGTAGTCACAGAGGCCCCCTTGTCCCACTGGGGACCTGAGGCCATGGTGCCAGCGGCCACCCATCCCCCGCCTGATCGCAGCTGGCTTCAAGGGCTGGCACTGGATTTCCTGGCCCCATGCCCAGCCCCGGGCCAGCGGGCTGTTTGGGGGCACACGACAGGGAGCCCAAGGGCTCACAGTTTCTGCCCCAGCTCCCGAGGCAGTTAGAAGGGCCTGCCAGGCACTCCCAGCCTGCAAGCAGGAGAGGAAACCCACCCTTGAGCTGGGCCCCTGCCCTCTCCGCAACGGGTGCAGGCCTGGGCTCCTGCACCTTAACTCCATCCCCAGCATCCTGACACATGAACACGGGTTTCCCCCCAAAAAAGCCTTGGAACTTGGGAGATCTCTCAGGATTAGTTCAACTCAGGATGGTGGGAAGGGGTCGGGGGAGGCCTGATGAATGTTCTGTGTCGGCACCAGCTCTGGGTGTTTGGGATCAGGTTTATGGTTATCCAGTCAGGGTGTTCTGGGTCTGAGCTGGTGGCGTCTGGTCCAGGTGTTGGGATCTTCTCAGTGTTCAGGGTTTGAATGTTGGGATCCTCTCTGGGCTGTTCCCAGGTAAATGTTGGGACCATCACTGAGTTTCTGGACCAAGTTGTAGGATTGCCGTGGAAGCCTCTCTAGATGTTATCAGGTCCAGGTGCTGGGATCTTCCCTGAGTGCTCAGAGTCCAGGTATGTTCTCTAGGTCAGATTGTTGGGGCTTTCCCTGGCACAGGGGTTTGAAACCTACCCCATGTATGCAGCCCTGTATTGGGGATCATCTCTGGGTGTCCAGGGTCTGGGTTTGGGATACGCCTTAGTGGATCAGGTCCAGGTGCTAGTAGGCGCTCTGGGTTTGTTTGGGGCCCCTAGACAGGACATTACATTCAGCCCTAGACCCTCCCACAGGCCTGAAGGCAGACATCATTGCTAAGTCCCCATACCAGTTTACCAAGAACCCCTGTGGGGCCAACCAAAGGAGGGCCCCTGGCAGCTCAGCTTGACAGCCCTCTGCAGAACCCAGGAATTGGAGGCAGAGCCACACCCAAGCTGGGGATCAGTCCTGACCTCACTCAGCCCAGAGGCACATCCCTTCCCTCCTCCAGCTTTACTCTCCTTACCAAGAAATGAAAGAATTGGATTTGATCTTCTCCAAGGCTCCGTAGCCCACCCTCTCCCTGGTACACACACACAGACAGACGCACTCTCACACATTCACACACACACATTCACACACACTCAGAAACACAGACACACACATTCACACACACTCACACACATTTACAAACACACATGCACTCTCACACACTCACACACACACTCACACAGACACACTCACACACACAGACACACACACAGACATACTCACACACTCACAAACACACACACTCACACGCACTCTCACACATTCACACACACACACACACACACAGATACACACACAAACACACACACTCATTCCCAGCTCCTGATTTTTGCCCACTCTGACCTGCCCTCCTAGAAGGCAATCACTCTCTCTCCCCTCTCCAGCCTCCACCAGTCCATTACGCCCCTTTCTTCTAGAAAACTTCCTCTACCCCTTTATTTCCAGACCCAGGCGGTGAGCCGTTCTTGCCTTGAGACGAGACTACAGGCAGCCACAGACCCTCTTCCAGTTGCCCCCATTGAGCTGGCAGCACCCTGAAGGCAGGGCCCTGCCTACTCCCGGCCCCCACCCCGAAGCCTCGTTCTCAATGGGCACGGGGCTCAGGGTCACATGCCCAGCTCAGCCACCATCGCAGGCTGGCAGTTGACCCCTTAAGAAGAAGAAGAATCTCTTTCGTCTCTAACACGCCGGATGGCGGGGTGGGCACTAAGCAGATTTGGGAGCCTGTCTCCTGCCTGCACCAATCCTCCTTTCCAGGCCACTGCTCTCATGTGACAGTCAGTCTGGGGCAGCGGGAAGCCCTCAGGACCACGTGGTCCCAGGCGAGTAGCTAGAGCCTGGCTGCCCAGTTCTACCTTTCCTGGGTGGCTGTGTTCCCAGCAAACAGTAGGTAATCAGAAGCCTCCAAGGGCGGAAGGGATCTAGAGCAACTACCCTGTCCTCGGGCCCAGCCTGCACCGTCAGCACGTCAGCAAGCATGTCCACGTGAGTGCGTACACATGCACACACACGCACACGCAGGCACGCACACGCACACGCAGGCACGCACACGCAGGCACGCACACGCGCACACGCAGGCACGCACACGCACATGCAGGCACGCACACGCGCACACACACGCACACAGGCAGGCACGCGCACGCGCACGCACACGCAGGCACGCACACGCACACGCGCGCACGCACGGGTCCTGGACAGGGAACAGAGCCCGATTCTGGGCTCAGAACATTGCAAACAGTCTTAGTCCTCACAGGGGCCTTCCAGGGATCATCAGCCCCATCTGTAGATGAGGAAACAGCGGTCCAAGGAGGGGAGGGGCTAAGCTGAGATCTCACACACACACACACACACAGCTATTAGGTATGGAATCAGAATTCGGTCATGCCCTTTGCGTGACACCACCCTGCTGACACACACCTTCACGCCCACACACGCACTTGTGCACACACAATTTCACACACTAGTGTTCAACCCCTAACAGGGTCATTGAATATCAAAGCTAGAAGGGAACTTAAGAGATCATCTTGTCTATGTCATTTCATTTTACAGAAAGAAAGAAGGGAAGGGATTTAAACTTTCAAGACATTTAGGAGGTGGCAGGAAGAAAACTAAAATTCACATCTGTTGTCACACAGTCACACACAGGCACATACCACACAGCTTACCCTGGGCTCTAACACAAACCCAGGAATGCACACATGTGCTTGCACCCGTGGACGGTCCCTCACACTGCACTGTTGCTATGTGTTGTGCAAGCCTGCTCACAGACCACTGCACATGTGTACTCAGCATACACAGACACGTGGTCATGTACAGCTGTACACCGTGCACATCCATGCACACTCCTTCACACACAGTCCTTACACGCATGCATCTACTCACACACACATCCCCACACATGCACGTTCTCTCCCACACTCACCAAACCCACCCTCCTGAAACAGAAGAGATAAAGGTGACCCTGATCGGAGATCCTGTACAGCTCAGGCTAGACACTGGGTGGGAGCTACACACCAAGCCTTTAAGAGGGGGTGCCCTGGAACCAGCCTGACAGTATATGGGTGCGCCCTGGCACTGCCATCGGCAGCCCTGGGAAGTATGCTCTCTCAGCAGCTCCCCACGGGCTCAGGCAACACGCCTTGGTCAAGCCCAGCAGGTAGCCCCGAAAGGGCCCTGTGTAAGCTGGGAGTGGCTGGGCCAGGCTGGCGGCAGGGCTGGTCCCAGCTTGCAAGCTGCCTGTCTCCTGCCTGGAGCCGCATCGGGGACTCTCCCCGCTCAGAGGGCCAGACCCTGAGTCATGAGGCCTCTTCTTACACCCACTGACGAGGAGGATCGAGGCGACAAGATCTGAGGGCAAAGCTGCCAATGAGATTTACCAAAGTTTGGGAGCCAGCTAACTCAGGCTTCCAAATGACACTTTGAGATGGGCCAATGAAGTCACTAAAGTCTTTCTCGGTGACTGAAATGTTATGTGTGTATCAAATACAAACTAATCTCAAAACCTAGCCAATGAACAGCGACAGCTGTCCAAGTTCTCTAACCGAGGCTCTAAGCTGGGCAGACCAGACATAGGGACAAAGAATTACAATGCAGGGTTTGGGGCTTGTAACAGATGGATGGAACATGGCAGGAACACGGGGCAGGGAGCAGCCAGGTGGGACCAGAGGGGGCGGCCTCTTGCCCTGGGTTCTTGAGGGATGAGTAGGAGTTCACCAAGAAGCTTTCCAGAGGGAAAACAGGGTTTCGGGGAGTGGAGACAGCATAAGTGTGGGCTGAAATGGAGGAGGGGAGGGTGGGCTGGAAGTTTAGGAAATGGGGGCCATTGGAGTCAGCCGTTCAACAAACCTTTATCAGGTACCTACTGTGTGCTAGGTCATGACACATAAAATATCCAAACCTGTCTCTTAATGAGCTCAGGCTCAAGGGTCCCAAATTTAAGTGCTTCCAGGTGATAAACAGGTGATGTAGATGAGGGAAATGGGAAAGTGTGAGCAATAGGGAGGGGTGGGGCTTGTGTCTAGCCAGAGAGTTCATGCCCTGTCAAAAGCATTTCTGTACAAGAATATTTGTTGAGGAGTTCCCTAGTGGTGTAGTGGCTTAGGCTTTGGCGCTGTCAACACTGCGGCCTGGGTTCAATTCCCAGCCAGGGAACTACCCACATAAAAATGAAAGAGAGAGAGAGAGAGAGAGAGAAAGAAAGAAAGAATTTGTTGAACCGGTGACAACCGAGAAAACTAATCTGAGGGCTGTGTTCAGATGGTAGACCCTGCATCTGCAACCGTTGGTTCTAGTCTTCAGTATCTAGACTCTAGAATTTGGGGGAAGCCTTGCTTGTGCAGCTAAGGGGTTTGAGCCTGACCCTGTAGATGGGCCTAAGACCCATGTGAAGTTCTTATCATGGAAGGACATTGTCACAGGAGCCTCCAGGAGAAAGCTCTCACACTGTGATCGTTGGACATAACAGGGCTGTGTGTGTGTTGCCCAAGACCCTGAAGACAAGGACAACAATTTGCTTTGTTCCATCACAACTGTTATCTGAAAAGGGCCACTCTGTCCTCACATGAATCTATCCTCAGCCCCTTCTCCTACCCCGACCCAGAAACCCTCCTTTTTCTACCCACATCGTGCATAGAAAATCTGACTTGGTTGGTTCCCCCACCTTGCTCTCTTTGATCCAAGGCCCCCACAAAAGGACACACACCCACCCACCCACCCACACACACCTATTAGGTAAGGGGTTAGACTAGTTGATATAGGAATGATTCTCCCTGTGTTCTATTTCATGGTAATGACAGAATAGCCTTCGGGATGAAAATGCCTAACTTGGTGTCTTAGTTCACCTGAAGTTCCTTGGGACATCTGGGGGCTAGATTGTTGTCCAGGCAGGAGTGGGGAGCTCCTGGGGTTCAGATGCAGCTCTCCCATTGCACAGGGAGGGAGGGAGGGATGGCCAGGCACCCAGCACAGCCTCCTCTCGCTCCACCACATATATGCAGACCCCAGACGCTTGGCCGTGGAGCCTGGGAGCTGCCCTGGGCACACACTGGCACCCTTCCCGGCTCCCTCCTGGATCCTCATTAAATTATTCCACCCACTGGCCCCAGGCTCCGGCTGCCTTTGATGTAAGCCCATCCAGCATCTGCAGCCAAGAGCAGACCCCTCACCCCAGGCCAAACTAATGGGCTTTGACAGCTTCCTGGGGCCCCATGTGGTAGGGACACCGAGGTCCGCATTCACACCCATAGGACACATGCTCAGGCCCGTGCACAGCCAGAGATTCCCACACTTACAGCTCTCTCCTACACACACACACACACACACACACACACACCCCTAATCCTAGTGGGCCCTGCATGGTGGCACAGACACGTGCACCCAGGTACACTCACGTGCACTCAAGCACGCGCATGCGCACACATTCATGCACCCACACATTCACCCACATCCTCCTGCACTCTTGTGGCTCACACACTCACATCGTGACCCCTGGGCTCTCCCACAGGGCCTCCTGTGCCTTCTTCCTTGCCCCTCAGCTGGCACGTGAGGGCTTCTGCAATCTCACGTGACCTCACCTTCCTCCTCTTTAGGAGGTCACAGTATTGTGAACTGGGGCAGCCTGACTTCAGTTCGGGTACCCTGTTTATAAGCTGTGAGACTGTGAGCAACTTCTTAACCTCTCTGGGCCTCCATTTCCCTTCCTATAGAGTGGGAATGGTGATATAATAGTATCTTCCGAGGGTGGCGGCGTGGTTTAACAGAGGCTCTGTGCTCACCCAGTTAGAACGGTGCCTGGTCCATAATAAGAACGCCACCAACCGCGGCTGCTGTCTCTTGCCCCTGCCTTTCAAACCGTCTGCCTCAGTCAAAACAAAAAAAGTGTCCTAAACATGCCAACCTGCTATAGGCTTCTGACCCTTTGCATATGGCCCCCCTTCATTTGGAGACACCTCTTCCCCACTTGTGCCCCCCATCTACTTGGTGAGTTCCTACTTATTGTTAAAAACCCTATTCTGGGGCTCTGCCCTCGGGAAACCTTCTCTGACTGCTTTGTGGACCTGGGTTGTCCCTTCCCCTAGACTGTGTGCTCCTCGAGAACACGCGGCCTTGTGAGAGTCATTTCTTCAGTCCTGTACCCATGGAGCCTAATGAGCATCAGCGGCATGTGACAGAGGAAATGGGACTACATCATAACGAGGTGGAAACAAGAAGCACTTGTGTGCTTGTTATGGAAACGACGTAGCCTAAAGCACAGGTAGAAGCAATGACAAGGGCTGACCTCGCCCAACGGGACTCTGGGCAGCGCAGAATGAAAGGCTTTCTATTTAATGCGTCCAGCAGTGCTGTGAGGCTGTGGTGGTGATGTGTCTGTCGCTCGGGGGAATGAATGAGTGCAGCAGGTTGGGTGCTTACGATGGACTCCTGCAGTAGCAGGAATAGGCAGACCAGGCCGCACCAGTGACACGGACAGACGTCAGAATCGTGGTGCTGAGGGAGAAGCGGGCCCGAAAGAGGCCCGGCACCACGCCGCTTTGGGAAATCCACATCCCCCCGAATGCGGTATAAAGACAAGCCCATTTTAAGGACATGTTCTTTTTACAAAACATATCGGAGGGGTTTCCTGGATCGAGGAAGGGATTACGGAATGGGGATGAAAATCTGGGGCAAAATGGAAATTAAATCAGCAGGGAGGACTAGGAGTAAGTCAGCTCCATGCACCTGAAGTCTACACAAACAGGAAAAACCATCACATTCATGGCAGTGTGCCCTTTTTACCTCTTTTATAGTGGTGAAACTAAGCTAATCATGTAGATAGTTTTCCTTAATGCAAAAAAAAACCCAAACCATTAATTTTCACTTGATGCTTTCTCTCCCTCTCCCTCTCTCACTCTCAGTCCCAGCCTTGATTGAAGCTTGAACTAGATTTTTCTGGAAAGCCGAGGGCAGACCCCACGATGTCCATGTCCTGTCGAGGAATAAAGGCATGAGTGAGTGAGTTCGAGAGTGAAGAAAGAAAAGAAGAAAAAGGAAGAAGGAGGTAGGGGTGAAGAGGGCTCTCTCAGAACGTTCTCTTCCTCCACCCCTATCCTGGGCAGGGGGCAGGGGGCCAAGGCTCCTGGAATCCTCCCATCACAAGCAGGAGTCAGGAGGCAGCAGGCGCTACGCGGGGGTCCTGAAGCTGCAGGAGAGCAGCGCTCCAGGGATCCCCAATCCCCCATGCCTGGAGCCCCCCGCTCCAGCAGGGACACCGGGGCAGGCCCTGCCTGTAGTAACACCAAGACAGTAACATTGGAAGTGCTACCTTGTATAGGCTCTTCCTCCCCTTTAATTCTCATACTGAGTCATATACGTGAGGGATTATCCCTATTTTGCTGGCGAGGAACCTGAGGCTGAGAGACTAAGAGTCTCTTAAAGGTATTTACTTCTCAGTAGTAATTATTAATAATAGCAAATGCTTTTTGAACACCCCCCACTCCAAGCCAACACCTCAAGCACTTCGTATGCCTTAACCCATCTGACCTCACAACAGCCTGAGGAGCACAGGCATTGCCCAGCGTCCCACACACCGAGGCACGGAGGGGACGTGACTGTCCCAAGTCACGCAGTTAGTGTGGGGGGACCTGGAAAGTGAGGTGAGCTGGTCTGGCTCCAGAGCTCGTGCTCCTCACTTCAGGGTGCGCTGCCTTTTGCACAGCAGAGCCAGGATTTGCAGAGTGAACCAGGCGTGCAGAGTGGGGTTGCGGGGCGGGGTGGGCAGCCCGCTTCCTTGATGTGGGGGGGGGGCCTGGCTCCCTGCCAGAGAAATGGGGCCCCACTAGGAATGAAGTCAAGGACACACAGGGTCACTCACTGGCCCTGCTGGGGCCCCATGGGCTTCCCACAGCCTCCCCCAGGGCCCCTAAGCCTGGGGAGATGGGAGCAGCCTCCCCACCCCCCTTTCCCAGCCAGGGCTGAGTGAGCTAATCCAGGGAGAAGACACATTAGTGCAGGGGAATCAGTCCCAGCCTGCTCTGCTGAGTCAGCCGAAGTACAGCTCTTGCTCTGCTAGCTACGTGAGCCCCTGCACGGGCCACCAGCACTGCCCCCGGCCCCCGTGCGTGGGCCCCACCATAGGCAGGCCGCCTGTGCCTGGTTTCTGCTGACCGGCCCCCAGAGCCCTCTCCAGCTCAGCCTCCCTCTGTTTACTTTCCTAGCAACAGACCTGTTTCTCAGCACCATCTCCTCCCCCCCCACTCCCTACAGATAGCCATTGCCTGCACAGAAGCAGCCCCCCTGCCGCCTGAGAAGGAGGGCCCGGAGGAAGGCGCGGCCCCCACCCCCCACCCCCCTGGCCTCCGCAGTCAGCCCCAGAGAGGCGGCTGTGGGCAGCTCATGAGTCTCAGGGGTCACTGCCCGAACCGGAAGCACTCTCCACCACCACCCTCCCTATTACTGCCGCTGTCACTGTCCCCACCACCACTGTCACCGCTCCTATCAGCCTGACAGCAAAGCTACCACCAAGTTCACCAGCACCCACACCACTACCAGCACTTCCATCAGTTAGTTCTGCCAATGTCACCCACACCATCAAAACCTGTACTGTCACCAGCTCTGACACCAATGCTGCTGTCATTGCCACCAGCACAAAACAACATTAGAATCATTTTGACCAACAGGCCTACATGATCCTTATACTAACCCACCAACTCCTTCTCCACCGCCGAGATGGTTGTTATTTTCCTTCCAAAACTATGGCCGGCGTTTGCAGCAACAGCACCATCACCACCGTTATCGTTATCAGTGCCAACACCACTGTGCCACCACCAGCATGGCTTCCATCACTGCCATAACCATGATGAACACAGTAGACTCTCTGTGAGCTGGACTCAAGCCACCAGCCCATCTCAAGCCACTGACAGCCGGAGAGTGCCGGCAGCTTGATTCTGGTTAACAGAGAACGTACTTGTATTTATCCGGCATCCGCCAGCCCCCACGGGAGTCTGCTGTACCACCAAGGTGACCCCGCCAACACCAGCATCACCATGTGCATCACTTTCACCGTAGCTGAAGTCAGAACCATCATCACCATTACTACAACCCACACCACTGCACACGGTGTGACGTACACAATCACATTAACCACCACGTAGCTGTCACCTATATCTCCACCACCATGAGCACCCCATCACCCCCAACACTGTCACCAGCACTGTACCTCTTTATTACAATGAGAAACGTTTGTTGTTTATTTGAGCCTTCGTCCAGGCCAGGCAGAATGTGACAAGAACAAGTGGAGAAAAGCAAAAGTCAAGTTCTTCCAACTCACTGTTCGGTCACGTGCCCACTGACTTCCCGTAATGTCCTCTGATTGTTCCACTAAATTCGTTCATTCAGCGATTCACAGGGGACCAGCCGTGCGCACCCTCTACTGCCTGTGACGTCACAAAGCCCAGCTCCCAACGTCACACGGCCTTTTCCATTCCCACCGCCCCCAGGTTCTGGACCCTGGCAGTGTGTCTCTCCGATGTGGACTTTCTTCTGTCACCTCCCCAAACGGGTGCTCTGCTCCTTTAGAGCAGAACAGTGAGTGGAAAGAGCGCTGGTCTGAGAGTCAGAGCTCTGGATCCCAGCCTTGGTGGCACCACTAACTCTCTGTGTGGCCTTAGCAAACTCGCTTCCTTTTCTCTGCCTCGGTTTCCCCACCTGTAAAAAGATGACCTTCTGGCTTAGGTGCTTTAAAGATTTTTTGAGCTGAGACACTCCCAGGACAGATTTGAACCCCTTTTCCAGAAGACCCCTTGTACTGGGAAACTGGAGGCTGTCGGGTCATCTCTTACACTCCACCAGCATACCTCCCCGGCCCGCATGTCCCGGCCTCTCAAGTGACCTCCTTGAGCCGCGAGATGCTGCCGTCCGGGCAGGGCAGGGTCTGAAGGGTTAAGCCGGTCGGGGCTGTGCGTGAGCAAGGATCTCAGATGAAAGCTGGTCCCAGGGAACGCCGTGTGGCTGTTGTGGTTGGCAGGCCGGGGCAATGGGACCAGCTAGGTCCCGAAGGAAAACCCCCTCCTAGTCTCACCAGAACAAAGTGGTGTTTTACGAAAATGCCATTGTTCTTGGGCAAGTCTTTCCCATCTCAACATAAACCAGGAAGCAGTGCTTCCTTTCCTTGGGTGAAACCGGGGGGAGTGGGGGTTGGGGGGTGGAGAAGAACAGAGTTCTTCCTGCCTTGAATGATCTACCACAAAGTCCCAGCCCAGCTACAGCCAAGGCTCCCCAAGGCTGGTGGGGGTGAGGGGTGTGTGTGTGTGTGGGGGGTGCGAGCGATGGGCTGAGATGGAAAGAAGAAACAGAGGGGCAGCCCCTAGGCCCGTCTCTTGCCTCCAAACAAGACTCCGAAGCCTGAACCAGACTACGAAAGAGGCGTCACTGCCCACTCATCTCCCCTCACCCCTGTGCCACTGTCCCACCAACCTGGCAACCTGGTTCCTGCTTACGCCTTTGCACGTGCCGTTCCCTCCGCCCAGGACTCTCTTCCACCCTTCACACGCTGGCTCCTGCTCATCGCCTTGGTCTCTGCTCTAACTGGGGAAGCAGCAACGGTTTAATTACTTGTTCAGCGTCTGCCTCTCCTGAATTCTGTCTGCCCCACAAGAGGGAGGACTGAGGACTGCGTCTGTCTTGCTGTGCTGTCTGGTGCATTACTGCATCCCCAGCACCTACCGCAGGATGGCCCCAACCTGTGTGCGTCCCCCCCTCCCTACCCCCAATAAAGAAAACAGGTCACAAGCTTGCAGGCAAAGGAGGCCCTTTCCTTCTCGAGCGGAAAGAGCAGAGCATTTCAGACCTTGGAGAACATTCTATCCCACCTCTCCGTTCTCCTGAAGGGGAAACGGAAGCCTAGAAGGTCCTGGCCAGAGCGGCCCACGGTTGGTCAGTGGGATTGCTGAGACAGACTCCAGACGTCCTGACGTCAAAGATGCTGGACCAGACCTAGCACCTGGTCTCCGAGCTTGGGCACAGCCTCCCACCCAGTTTCTCCCTCTTCAGATACGGGACCCAGCACATTTGCACATTAGGCCTCCTGCCGCAGAATTCGCCCAACCGTACTCCCCACCTCCTTGACCACCAGCTCACTGAGACCCAAGGAAAGAAACCCTCCCGACCACCACATCTCCATACTTTCCATCGGTCACTTTTTGCACCGGAGGGCTGAACTAACCTTCCGGGGCGTCCCCACGGAAGCGAGTTCCAGTTCTCCAGCTATCCCTTTACATTTCTTTCTTTCTCGTTTGCCATGCACATCTCTGCTTTTGTTTCTATAGCTTTTGCTTGAACCTGGAAGGGCTCCTTCACTTAAATATTTGCGGACAAATAAATGGAGAAGGTAGACTATGAATGCCCCCTCGTGGGAGTGCTTGTCATGCCATTGGGAGATGGAAGATTAGGTGAGATGCCGCCCCCAGCACAAGTGGGTGCTTCGTGAATGCTAGATGCCCTGGGAAAATTTGAAGTGCTATGCAAACACAAGATACTGGTACTTCCAAGGCAAGGAGGCTGTTTCCTTTACAAATGTCTGCTTAGGCACCCTGAGGAAAGAAGGCAGAGTCCCTTTCAAGAATTGTCCCTGAGGTTGGCAGTAAGTAGGGGGGAGAGCTAGGCTTCGGGAATGGCTAGCTTTTTTTCTATTCTTTACAAAATAAGGTAAAGTCCCAGATAGGACAGGCATGCAAAGGAAGTGGAGAGGAGCAGGTAAACAGAGTTGACCCTAAGGCCACTTCTGGAAAACAGAGGGACCTTCAAAGAGAGAAGGGGCCCGCTGCATTCCATTCCTCCCTCTGGCACTCCTCGGTTTACCTTTTATCCCAGGCTGGGGGAGGGAAGATGCAAACAGATGGATTTTGTGCTTCTGGGCAAGGACAAGATCGGGAACAGATAAAATTCCACCTCTGGACATTAAGATAAGAGGCTATTTCATGGATTTAACCCTTTGGGGTAGGAAAGAGAAGGCAGAAAGGAGGTCTCTCCTCCCAGCTCAAGGGCTTTTGTGAAAACCAAAACAACGGACATAATGCCCAGAGAATTTCTTTCCCTGGGGAAGGGAGAGTGGATTCCACTTCGTAAATCCAACCCTGGAGCAAGAGTGGGTTACTAACCCTTGAATTCCCACAGAGATGTTGCTTAACCTGGTCCATGGCTGGCTGTGAGTTTGCAGTCCCAAGTTCAAGTGCGCAAGAGCTTTCAAGTCAAATTAAAGTGGATGGTGCATCCCTTTATGCTGTGCTGGTGGAAAACCCCAGTTCTGTTGTCATTGGGAGGGTCTTCCCTGTCCCCAGGGTGCACCAGAGTCTGGAAGGCCTATACTGTATCCAGATAACAAGGGGCCAACCCTTTGGGTCCTTTGAGCTCCTTGCTACTCAAAGTACTGTCTTAAGCCACGCGATAGCAGAGTCCCTGGCTGGAGCTCCTTGGAAACGCTGACTCAGGCCCCAGCCCAGGCCTACTGAGTCAGAATCTGCATTAATCAAGCTCCCCAGCTGATGCAAGGCACGTCCGCATTTCAGGAACATTGTAAGACTAAGCTGGAACCCTTCAGGAGGCCGAGACTGCACTGTGGCCCTGGGGGATCTAAGGTGCGAGGTGCCTTGGGTCCCGCCTCCCTGAGGGGACCTCGCAGCCACCACCGGCTTCCCAGCTCCTCCCAGGATTTACCCACCCACCTCCCTCTCCTTCCTTCATTCCTTTCTTTCAGCACAATCCCCTCAATAAAGTCAGGCTTTCAATCACCAGGAGCCTGAAAGACCAGTTGTCTGGAGGAGACTTCAGATTTCAGCCAGCTTCACCACCAACACCCCTGAGGGGACAAGCACAAAGGCAAAGGCTCTCTGCCCTCCACCCGGGGTCTCGGAGAGGGGATGTGGGACAGAGCCGGTGGGTGCGGGGAGAAGAAAAACCCTGGCCACAAAATGACATCTGAGTCCCTTGTTCTGACACACTTGTAATGCTTTAACTCTTGCTCTCAATTATATCTGGATTTAAGAGGGCAAAACAAAGGCTTATGCTGTAATTTTGATGGATTTGTTGTTGTAGGAAAAAATAAATGAGTCCCAGAATCCTAGAAATGATTGCTTCTGAGACTTAAGGGATTTAATGAGCTCCTAGTTGAGGGATTAAGAATTTTTTTCAGCATTAGAACGTCTCCCACACCCCCGTACCCCCAAATAAACCACACGGAGAATCCCATTTTATATGAGGACTGTTCAGAAAGTATCCAGCCATGTAATATGAAAAATAGAAGCATTTATGGCTGGATTTTTTCCAGACAGCCCTCGTAAAACAGAAACAGAGCTGCTTCAGTTGTCGGGTGGGGGCACAGGGCCCGACACTGGTCTCCCCTCAACCCCAGAGCAGCCCCTGCAGTTCCCCAAGCGGACTCCAAGGGTCGGCGCAGCCGACAGCCAGCCTCAGCCCGCCCTCCACCCCGTTCTGGAAGCCTCTTAATAACTTCCCTTCTCCCATCCGATCCCTCACTTCCAGAGACCAGTCCCGCAGGCAGTCAAGCCCACGGTCCAGCCACACCCAGGACTGAGAGACACCCCCTACAGCACGAGGTGAATTGACCTGCTTGTCGTTCTCACTCAAAGGCCCCATTTCTGCCTAGGGGACTGTAAGGGACACGCCTGCTTCCTCTGTCCCAAGGCTTACAGAGCATCTCTCTCCCTGCAGTTCTCGTTCCAGATGAAGCAGGCATGGAATCCCAGGCCAAGTAGGTAAGCGAGTGAAGAAACGGAGACAGAATGACAGGAATGAGTGGACTGGAGGTGGGGAAGAAGGAGAAGGAAAGAACAGCTTGAACGACAGACTCTGCTAGACCTTTCCGACCCCTCGAGGCAGCAGCTTGTGTGCGCAAAGGGAAGCTTCTGGAACTACCCACCGTGCCCCAGAGCGGCCTGAGGCCGGTCCGAGACGGGGAGCAGTGAGCCACGCCTATGTGCGTAGTAGAAAAATCAATTTAATGGCTTTTAACGCTCACTTTGCTTAATGAAAGAATAGAACAGGACAGAAAACATCACAGTATCAACCAGCACGGAGGGGGAAATTGCTTGGAAAATACGTTTCCAGTGTACACACCCACGCATGCGTGTGCACGTAGGGGGGGGTCCCGGGTCTCGACGTAAAATGTGGTTTTTAAAAGTCAAACCCGACAGCCTGTGCGCCAACCTTACGATTCAGACACCGCTCTTCTCCCCGTCTTCAGATGAAGAAAGTGAGGCACAGATATTAATAAATTATTAACTTGCCTAAAGTCACCCAATGGTAATGGCAGAACTGGGACAGGAAGGGGGCCGGGGAGGGGGAGAGGCAGTGTGAGTATGACCTTGGGACCGCCCCACAACGCGGCCTCTGGACTAGAACTCGGCGGGCCCGCAGCAGGTAGAGGTCCCACGGGGCACCCAGCAGGCTGCTCCTGGCACCCACGACACCAGTGACCCAGCCCTCCGCACAGGGCACGCCCGCAGCGGACACTAGTGAGCATCAGTGTCCCAGGTTGAAAGCCATCGCGGTGAATTTTCTTTTGTTTACACTGAGGGACCACACTGTTGATGATGCTCTGGGTCCTAAAGGAAGCGGAGTTCCACCTCATAGAATCAATTAATTCCTTCTACCCTGGGCACAGGGGTTCCACCAGCTTTGTGAAGGCGGAGCTGCCCTAAAATTTTGGTTCAAATTCCTCTATTAATGCTCAAAATCCTCATCAACAGCAAATTGACCTTGGTGAGGACGTCCGCACCCCCCTAACCCACGCCATGGCCGAGTGAGGCCTGAGGCCTCATCCCCCGGGTGAACTCTAACCTCGCTACAACCTGAGTGCTTTACTGCACAAATGCCATCGCCCTCTCTCAGATGTTACATTACCAGGTCCATCCCCCGTCTCGTCTACCCCACTCGGGTGCCCTCCTCCATTGCTGACCCCCAGGCAAGTGTGGGCAACCCTCTTGAGTTTACTCTGCTATAAGAGGAAGCCTGTAATTCGGATATGTGAGGAGCTGGGGTGCGGTCAGACGCCAGAATCACGCCCACGAACTCGCCCCTTCCCTCCTCAGTGCCGTTCTTATAACAGCAAAGTCTTATTTTTAAATTCTGAGTTTACGGTTCCTTTGCCACAACATGCTCCGATCCCCTTTCTGCAGGACAGTGAGGCACGCCTTGCCCTAAGTGAACTCTACGCCCCCAGTAATCCCTGCTTTGAAAAGGAACTTCTGGAATTTTGTCTGGGATTATCATACATTCAAAGCACCCTGTTTTCCCCAAACTCAAAGTGAGGTAGCATTTTTTGGCTTCCTTCCTGGCGCCTCTCCTCTCCCCAGAAAGGCCCCTGGAATGACCCATCTCTGCCTGGAGGGGCCTTGAACGAAGCAAAGGCACTTGGGGGCAGCCAAGTCCCAGCCCAGGGTGGCCTTTAGCTTCCAGTTAACCAGGGTTGCTCTACTTTCCTCTGCTTCTCTGGTTAGAGAGCTTGCTCCTTGAGGGAGAAGGCAGTGTCCTTGGGGTTCTGGTCTGTTCTGTAAAGCTCTGTTACGTTCTGTGAACATTAACTGTGCCCCTGACTTTTTCTCTCTGGCTCTGAA